>LPNX010554687.1:166089-258973 GCA_001517045.1 Pseudotsuga menziesii | reverse complement strand
ACAATAATATTATTTTATGAGAAAGTGAATTGTGAGTACTTTACTTGAAAATAACAATAATATTATTTTATCAGAAAGTGTGAAATGACTTTTATTGTGAGTACTTTACTTTATGACTTAAAAGTACTTGTACCACTACCTTGGTTAACTATGGGTTTTCATCCACCATAGAAAATGTGACAAATAAGCATTCTTAACTCATGGAATGCCACCTCAACCATGGGGGATGATGTCATCTACAAGAATGTAATTGGTTGATTTTTATAGTACATTTTGATCCTTTTGAGGCCCATTTTTGACCTCAAATTCTCTCTAATGTAAAGGTCGAGCATCAGCACCCTGCGGGTTTGTTGCAACCTTTTCCAGTTCCAAAATGGAAATGGGAAGTTATTTCCATGGATTTTATTACAGGATTTCCAATGACTTGGAGACAACATGATTCCATCATGGTTGTGGTGGACAAGTTGACAAAGGCAATACATTTTATACTAGTTAAGTTTACGCATAAGAATAATGACATTGCAAATATCTTCATGAAGGAGATTTTCAAATTGCATGGATTTCCTAAGGCAATAGTCTCTGACAGAGATGTCAAGTTCACTTCCAATTTTTGGAAGGGTTTGTTTGCATATTTGGGTACAAAGCTAAACTTCAGCACTGCTTACCATCCCTAGATTGATGGGAAGATAGAGAGAGTAAATCAAGTGCTTGAAGACATGCTTTGCATGTATGTGATGGACAAACCAACCAAGTGGGAAGATTATTTACACTTGGTATAGTTTGCTTATAATAATAGACAACAAGCATCTTTGGGGATGAGTCCGTATGAAGCTTTGTATGGCAGAAGGTGTAGGACACTAGTGACTTGGGATAATCCAGTGAACAGGATTTTGCTTGTCCCATAATTGGTCAAGGAGATGGAGCAAGAGGTTGTAAAGATCAGGTAGAATCTGAAAGCAGCCCAGGACAAGTAGAAAAGCTATGTTGATAAGCATAGGGTGAACAGAGAATTCAGTGTTGGGGATCATGTTTACCTTAGAGTGAGGGAAAAGAAGAGTTCTTTGAAGCTGGGCAGCTATGCCAATTTTTCCCCTAGATATTGTGGGTCGTTTGAAGTGCTTGAAAGAATAGGGCCAGTTGCATATAGACTTGCATTGCCTGCTAGCACTAGAGCTCAGAATGTTTTTCATGTTTCTTTACTTAAGAAATATATACATGACCCTAACCACATGATAAATTGGGATGTGATTCAGGTGGAACCTGAGGGAGAGTTCCGAATTGAGCCAATGTGCATCCTCGACAGGAAGGTCACCATGCTCCGGAATCGAGCCATATGATAGGTAAAGGTGCAATGGGAGCACTACAATCCTAAAGAGGCTATGTGGGAGCTGGAGGATGCCATGTGATTGGCACATCCATTTTTGTTCAATTTTGTGGTACACTGAGGCAATGCTAGTGTAGCATTTTGTTCAAATTTTGTAAGCAATGAGGACAATGCTATTGAAGGGGGAGGGGAATGTAACACCTCGGTTTTGACCCCGTTGCATTAATGTATATGATGTAAATATTATATCGAATCATGAAAAGGAGCTCAAGGACAAGGCCCTGTCATTGATTGATGTTTGGTATATAGGAGATCATGGTTGATACCTATGGTTTTTGTTCTAAGTCAATCGCGCTTGTAAACATCATGTAAATATGCAATATAATGAAAACCCATGCCCAGCTATGTCAATGCAATGAATAATGACATGGGGGCATGGTTTTCCTAAGGATAAAGGGGTGGGAATGTTAACCTTGAGCCTGTTTGGGGAAAAGCCATGTGTCATGGGGAGAACCCATCAGAACTGTCAACTAACCTTTTTCTTGTCTGTTCTTCCTAACCATTTATTCTGCTAGGAAGTGGTTGAGGTACTTATTGCTTGGAAGGGGAAGATTATGGGCAATTTCGAATGGGGAAGAGCACCCAGTTCTAGAGTGTTGTGTTTTTCTTACAGGGACAAGAAAACACCAGAACCGTATGTTAGTTTGACCCACGCATTCATGTCTGGTTCCTACTCTCACGTTTTGAGAGCTCCGAGGGCATTCATTGGATCATTCATCATTCATTTCATTCGATCATTCATGGATCATCTTCACTCCCCAGGTCGTCGTGTAGAAGTGGCGGATAGCAGAGACTTTCCTCTGTGTATGTATCCCTCACGTTCTGCAAGTATGTTTTCCCTAAACATTATGGTATTCGCTATGTTGCAGCATTATCATAGACTACAGAGCGTATGAGACCATGATACTCATGTTCAGAGTAAGGCTGTGATGTAGAGTCTCCCTGTGGTTGTTGTGTTGTGAAACCTAGTTCGGGTCTGACTGTGTGGGAGACTTAGGAATGGGAAAGGCATAGAATGCACTTGATAAACCTGGTGTGGAACCTCATAGTAAGATAAGAGTGGCTAGTGAACCTTCCATGCACATCCTGAAGAGCACTGAAAGGGAAGGTGTAGCCTGAGGGACTGTGGAGCAGAGAAGGGGACACTTCCTTGTGTTGGGTGTGTAGGAAGAGGGGGATCTAGGCCATATAGATCTTGTGAAGGTGTCCTTAGCTCTATCGGTGAGCTCACTAGCTTAGCAGTTCTTCCTACCCATTTCCTTAGAATCCTGATAAACCCAACTGAAAAGATGGCTTTGCTGGTAGCCTATTAAACCCATCTATTGGCTTGGTTGTGTCTATTGCACCTGACCTGGTAAGTAACCTTTGTTTGGACAGTCTGTTAAACCCAACTGTGAATGTTGGCTTGGCTAGGTAGCTTGATAAACCTAGTGTGAGATGGCTTGACGGTATACAGTATGTTAAACCCATCTGTTGGCTTGACTGTGATCAGTCTGTGAAACCCAACTGTGAGACAGCTTGGCTAAGTGGCCTGTGAAACCCATCTGAGGGATTTTTTTCCCTTGCAACCTGTGAAACCCAACTGTGTTGGCTTGGATGGGTTAGATTGCATCCTTGGCTATGTATGAGTCTCATAGTGTTTCCTTATCCCTGTAGGAAATCATGCCCAGCTCGGGGGTGGCAATGTTGTTGAGAGATTAAGGAGCACATTGGCCTATAGTTGGGTGGAATGTTGCAGTGACATAGCTGGTTGTGGGGCAAGCTCTGTTCAAAGATAAGTGCTCTTGCCTATGTTATTATGTTGTTTTCTGTAACTATAATGCTTGCATTGTATTTGCTTGATGGAATGTGATGAACATGTTGCCATGTTGAGTTATGCTTGGTTCCCTGAATAACTGCAATTATAGGCATCTAAGTATGTTTTTCCTTCAAAGCATTTTACTAAGTTGCAAGGTAGATTGGCCAGTTTATTAATGGTCTGGATGATTAGATCGATCCAAGGATTCAGCTGAAAAGTTGAGTTTTCAGCTAAAAATCTTCCTTTGCGCGAATTTGCAGGTTTGCTAGATGCGGGATGCAAGAAACCATGTGGAAGATTTTGGTTTCCGCAAATTCCCTTTCATAAATTCCTTTCCACGAGATGTGGGATGCAGGATACAGTTAGAAAATTTTGGTTTCACAAATTTCCCTCCGCAAATTCCTCTCTGTAACTTGCAAGATGCAGGATCCCGGTGTCGTGAATTCCCGTAATTCCCAGTCCCTCAAGTCAGGGTTTTCACACCGTCAATCTTAGCGGGATGATCCTCCGTCATTGATCTGTTTCCGATGCGGGATTCGTGATGCGGGCTATGGGAAGTGAGATCAAGATTTTGTGAACTTTTGACCTCACATATCAGGCTTTTCGCACCGTTGATTTTTGCGGGCGAATACTGAACCGTTGATTTATATCTGGTCTGCGGGATCGTTTACGATCATTGATTTCATCCCATATTCTCTCCGTCATCTGATCTCCTCTAAGATCTTTCCTTGCAGATTGTTGAACTAATCTATGGAAGACGGGAGGGAGCGTGACATTGTTGGAATTGTCGAGATGTGGTTCATGACCATTCCCTGTGTTTCAATGAACAGTGAAGGTCCTCGATGAAAATTGTAATTCCGCATAATGATGGGCTTTGGGTACGTGACATCATTGATGAATATGAGGAACTAAATTATAATCTTGGAATTTGTTTGTTCACCAATTTCCCAATTTGAAAACCAATCATAACTATGAATCTGGAAATTACATGTTTAGAGAACCAACTGTATCTCTCAAGTCGTGGCTTAATTTGCAAAACAACTTGTTTTGAACTTAATTGGGCCCTTTCTAAAAAAAACCCATGTCTTGAATTTTCGACATTCGTCTTCATATGCTCACAATTTGTGTTTCAAATTTGTCTCTTCTTATATTCCATTTAATTGATTGAGAATTTTTGACCACGAGTTGTAGCTTCCATGTTGGTCTGGGTATGAATTGAAAGTCTTGAATTCATGTCATAAAGTCTAAGAACAAAGCCCATATGCTTGATTTTGATTTTGAGGCATGTTAGTATGTCAACATTAGAGGTTGGAACCATGAATCTTGTTGTTGCTACTATGGAAAATCACTTCACAAACCATCATCAATAAAATCAGTCAAACTGTTTTATACTAGGGCTGACTTCTCTGGGATATTAAAAAAAAATATTTAGCTTTTAAACACATTTTAATGTGTCACACTTTAATGGGGCCGACCTCTAGGATATGATCAATGGTTTTATTAATTTAGAATTGATTGTTTTAATATTAACACCACTTTAATGGGGCAGACTTAAATGAAGGGTTAATTTAATTTTTTTTAATACAAACAATTAATGGGGGCTGACCTAAGAAAATGGTTTAATTAAATTATTATATTTAAATTGTTTTATCATCCCAACTTAATTATTATTTTAATTATGACCTTAATCATGTATGTGTGGGTGCCCATACTTTGAAATAGGGTTAAATGACACTTCATTAAAATATTTAACCACTACTTGTCAACGTTGGAGGATAAGGATTTAAGTAATTTTGTTAAATTATTAAAAGATACTTCAACTTAATGTGGAGACAAGGCTTTAATGGTTAAGGGTCACCATGAGGGCTTCAAGGGTTAGTGTAAAGGTGCAGTGGGCATCATTATGCAATATTAGGGTGTTATTAGTGTTTGAAGGGCAAGGCATACAACATAGGGTATATTGTAGGCTTAGGGACCATTAAAGCTAAGAGCTTAGGGCCTTTTTCTTAGGTCATTAGAGTCACCACAATTGAATACACATGACCATCAAGGTGTGGGGTTTCCTAGGATTCTCCTAGGGTACCATGACCTCAATCAAAGAAAAATGACCACCGAAAGGGTCATTTGGACTCTTAGAACTTCTTCAACCCACCAAGGACACTTTCTAGCCCGTACTAGGGCACAGGTTGTGGTTCCTCACTAGGGAACCATAGAAACATCTTAGGGGTACTTAAACACTCTAGAGGGTGTACATGGATTTTTCCATTGTCCCAAGGGCTCCAAGGGTTTCAGAATTGGGCTTGGACAAGATCAAAAGGTATCCTTAAACACTGACAACTACTTAACCATCAGGGGATCCTTAAGGGGCACCAAGACACATTTGTTGGCATCAATGACCATGTGTTGTTGGCATCAATGACAACTTAATCAACAATCTCCCCCTTTGTCATTGATGACAACACCATAAATCATTTTCAGAACACGCTCTCATTAACTTCTCTTTCCCTTTGGAATCAATGACAAAGGGAACATCCTTTGATCATACTTCTCCCCCTCAGGCAATGCTCCCCCTGTCATTAACTTCTCTTCATTTTCAACTTTTCTTCCTATTTGTATTAATGATAGCAAGAACTTAATTTGGCAATACTGCTTCCCTTATCACTAAGCACTGATGATACTTTGATGGACTTGTATTCTGTCACATGGATACTGGTGGAACCAACTACTATATGATACTCAAATATGATAATCAAGTACATATCTCCTTTTACACATTCTTTGTACACTTCATTTCATTGGTCGATAGTATTCAAAATGTTATGAGTTTTTCCCAAGATTTTCATCACTTCTGTTTTGATCGATGGTGCAATCTACTAACTTCTTTCTCCATACTTTAATAGGATGATGGTTGTTCATGTCATTTGATTGAGCTTGTTTTCTTCTCCAAACTTTAACTGGTCCTTGCATCCATCAATGTTTTGCGAAATGACCATAATGATAGTAATTGTAAAACTGAACGAAAAATAAGGAAATAAAAATTATATAAAAATAAGAGAATAGTGGAAGCAATGTTGGTTATCTCAATAAATGTGGAAGAATATTGAATATTTTCAAAGTTTGTATTTTTATATTAATTTAAAATATTTTTAAAGTTTGTATTTTTACCATAACATGGAATAAATTTGAATAAATGGAATCAATCATACTTTTTTATATGTAGAGTATACCTGACGTTAGGAATGTATCTCTTTGCATTCCTTCTTGAGAGCGTCTTTAATGCCATACAACAAAACATAATCATTGAAGACAAGTTGAAGATAGATATTCTAGCTTGAGAAATTGCATTAATGCACTTATCTAGAACTCTTAAAGATAGATTGATGGACTTGACCTCCTGCAAATTGATGTGCTTCCTTTGTCAACAATAATTATACAAAGCTTTGTCAATCTCCTATTTCAACAAGAGTTACAACATGCACTAATACATACTCATCATTTCTCACCATTCATATCAAATACAGTAAAAACCAATTGGAAATGACAAAAGAGACTTCCAAACAGTCCACACTTCTTCATGAACTATTGCATATTGCATAATATTCAAATTCTTAAAGCAAGGACTTGATGCCTTTAGCAACTCTCCTTGTTACTTTTGGTTTAACACATATGCCCCCCATTAACCCATTATACAACCTCATGAGAACTCTAGACTCATAACGAGAACTCTAGCCCTATAAGTCCATTTTTCTGTAAAAACACCAAAATCAACCTTCAAATTGAAAAGTGATGCTACTAGTAGCACTCTTTTTTGTTTCAAGGTTAAAAATATGACCATTGTCTTAAAAACTCAGATTGTTGCTAGAAATAGCCTTAAAATGAGCCCTTCTATAGAAAACTAATGCCACTAGCTGCACAATGGTTTTTCAAAGGGTAAAATTATAACGTGTTTGAAAGCATAGGACTTAACAAACAGTGTTATTGGTAGAAAACTCTTAAAATTGATCTCTAAATCGAAAAGTAGTGCTAACATTACAACATTGTTTAAACTATGGCCTTGAAAAATAAGGCATCCCCTCTTCGTGACCATCATTTCCTCCTCTTGGTCTTCTATTTTTTTTATAGTTTTTTTAAGAATTTATATGAAATAAAAAACAAAAAACAAAAATAATGAAATTTTTTATTAAAGAATCAATTTTTCATTAAAAAAATAACCAAAAAAAAAATCTAAAAAAAATGAATTTTTTATTAAAAAATTAAAATTTTAATTCAATTAGAAAAAAGATATTAAAATATTTACTCTATTTTGTGCGTCCTAGTGAATTTTTCATTTCCCATCAAAGATTTTGCGTCCTAGTGAGTTTTTCATTTCCCATCGAAGATTTCGCGTCCTTGTGAATTTTTCATTTCCCATCAAAGATTTTGTTGAAGGTTTATTCGCAACCGACCGATTTTTCCATTTCACATGAAAGCTTTTATTTGTAGAACATACACTAATGCATCATGAATATTAAGATAGAGCATATAATATTTATACTAGCATTTGCACCAAGAGGTGCAAAGAAACGTCGAGGGGGTAAAAATATTGTGTCTTTCCGTAAGCCAATCTTTGTGACTTTGGTACTTGCTGCATTATGCATTTCCATAGGGTTGTATCTTAGTAACAGTAACTATAATAATTTCAGAAATCCCCAATCGAAATCGAAATATCAGCTAATCCGAAATAGGGAATTCAGGAAATTATTTGAACAAAAACCTAAGTCCGATCTTTTTTGATACCGGAAGCGGGAGTTTCCATATGGATTTTGACTGAATAATTGTTTCTCGATTTGCAATTTGTCTAAATTTCTTATTTCCGACTTATAAATATTATGATAGGACATTTATGAATTTTGATTTGTGTAGAATCAACTTTGGTCCACTTTCTGATTTTTTATTTCCTATATTTCGGATATTGGTTTATTTGTTTGATTGTAGACTTTTTCTTTTTCATATTGGAAAGCTGAGATTCCACGTGGATTTTGACTGAATGATGATTTCCCGATTTGTGATTTCTCTAAAAAAATTATTTCCTATTTAAGCATTATCTAAATAATATTTACATAAACAAAAACCTGAGTCTCCAGTTTTCGATATCTAAAATTGGAAATCATGTATAAATAATATCTTAACCATTAAACCTATGATTCTGAAATCCGAAATATCCACCTTATTAAAACTAAACTCTTTAATGGTTAACATAAGTAATATTGAAAATCAGATATAATATTAAAATCGAAAATTGGGTATAAGTAATATATTAACCATTAAAATCTCTAATTTTCTCTTGTGCCACAATCTTCGGAAATCTTAGGTTTTCTAGCTTTGAGTCTCTGGTTTCCGATATCCTAAATATCGAAAATAAAAAATCGGGTATAAGTAATATCTTAACCATTAAACCTATGATTATGAAATCCGAAATATCCATCTTATTAAAACTAAAATCTTTAATAGTTAAGATAGGTAATATCGAAAAATTGGATATCATATTAAAATCAGAAATTGGGTATAAGTTATATCTTAACCATTAAAATCTCTACTTTTCTCTTGTGCCACAATCTCCAGAAATATTAGCTTTTCTAGCTTCCCAAAAAACAACATGATATTAAAAAGAGCGGAATGGTGAAATAATCTAAAAATTGGAAATATAAATGTTTGGTGTTTGGTTGAACTTGTCCATTGATCCAGAGGAAATATACGGTAAATATTTTTTTTGTCCTTGTAGATGGATTTTAAAGAAATGAATTTAAAAAAAAATCAGTTTGGCGAGAGTTTTTTACTGTGTATTGCCTGTGTCTGGGCGTGTAGACTCGTGATTTTGACAATCATAAACCCGAGTTCCCACATGGATTTTGAATGAATGATTGTTTCCCAATTTGTGATTTGTCTAAATTTCTTTTTTCCGACATATAAATATTATGATAGAACATTTATGAATTTGCATTTGTGTACAATCAACTCTGATATTTCTGATTTCTGAAACCCTCAATCGAAATCGAAAGATCGGGAATTGGATATTGGACTTTACGTTTTTTTTCAAGTAATTTCTCAGTTTCACTATTTTTGAATACCTATATTTAGGATATCCGAAATGGGCAATATCGTTTTATATTTTAATAACATTCATTTGTTCGATTTTACACTTTTTCTTTTGCATATCGGAAAGTGGGTTTCACACATGGTTTTTGACTGAATAATTGTTTCCCGATTTGCGATTTGGGTAGATTTCTTATTTCGGACATATAAATATCATGATAGGACATTTAAGCTTTAATTTCCATACAACCAATATAAAAAAAGGATTGGCTAAGTGAATATTAAAGAAAATAACATGATATTATCAATAGAGGAAACGTTAAATAACCTAAAAATTGGAAATGTAAATGTGAAATCTAAAATGTAAATGTTTGGTGTTTGGATGAACTTGTCCGTTGATCCATAAGAAATATAGGGTCAATATTATTTTTTCCCTTTTAGATGGCTTTTTAAAGAATTGAAGTCAATATTTTTCAGTGTGGCCAGAGTTTTATCTGTGCGTGTAGACTTGTGATTTTGACCTGTAAGTTTTTACTGTGCGTGTAGTAAATTTAAAATCTCAGTCATTTTTAGAGATGGTTGCTAAAATTCAATCTGAGAAGGTATCTGCTACAACCAGGGATACTAGATCTAAAATGTCTCTTCAAGAGAAGAATATCAAAGATCCTAATGCCGGTGTTTTCAGTGACACGAGTGGGTATGTGTCTGACTGCTCATACATGGAATGGTGCATAATTTATTCTATTTTTGATAGTTATGATTTTCCTCTGCTACTAATGACCAACATTTTTACATTAACATACATGATTCTCAGCTCCATTGCATTGCGGTGAGACATGATTTTATGCCTTACACAGACCCTGTTAAGTGGCAATTGGATCACGCTGATCTTAACCAACGAATGTTTAATGATATTAGCAATGTCTGTATTGCTTTGTTTGCTCCAGAATTGTTTGCTAGGGATTATGGTTTGAAAACTCCCAAGCACTTTTTCTCGGGGAATTTTTTTGACAAATTCATTTCCAAATCGAAATATGAGCAAGTGGTGAAATGTTGGCTGGAAGACCCAACACTAGTGATTCCTGTTTCACTTTCAACATATTCAGTTTCTTGGTTTAGAGAGCCTTTCTCATTGATGGCGGCCATGTTTTACAGGTTATATGGTTTGCCTAACTATTCCTTATTCAAAAAGAAATGGGTCCCTATGGCGAACCATGTTTTGCTTACAGGTGATTTGTTCTACTGGGCGGAAATTCTATTTTGCAATTTGCGGGGGGGAATTGAAAAATATCAGAGAACCCCAGCGAATTGAAAACCCTCTTTCTACATGTCAGGGTACGTTATGGATGCATTTTGTGCATGTTCCTCTTTCCCAACGCTAAATTGGGGTTGGAAGGAGAAATGTCCACTTGTTCATATATATTGCGCTGATATGTGGGACGAAAATTTCATACCTCGTGTTTATGAGCTATGTGACCTATTTCTCGAGTCAATGTACTGTAAAAATTTTAAAGTTGATGCTCATGCATTTTATGAAAAATCTAGGGAACTTATTTTTGTTTATGGCGACTGGTATGTAGGAGAATATTTCTCTTACATAAGGATTTGGGGCATCAATATAGTGCATTTGTTTCGGAGAATTGTTCCAGACCGAATGGTGCTTCAAGAATTTGCCTATCAAACTGTGATTGATGGGTCTTTCCCCAAGTTGACCAAACATAAGAAGAAGGGCTGGCCTAAATTTCTCGTGAATCTTGGAAATCTTACGGTACAGAATGTTGGTCATGCGTGTTTGTTGGGAAAGGAGACTTTTGTTATGACCTTAGGAGAGGTATTCAAAAGAATGCATGATCCATTGGGGTTTTTTCATAATGTATTTGCTCAAGAACATGTGAAATTTCAATATGTTCATGAAAATGAGCCCGATGATTCCATGATGCAAGGAGCTTCGACTTTTCAGGAGGCGATTCGTAAAATTAGTGATCCAGAGACAAAGTCGCATCAGTACGTGTATGAAAAGAATCTGAAGAGAATAATTTTGCAAGAAAGAGCAAATAAATTTGAACTAAAACAAGATCTTCACAAGGAGAAGACAGAACAAGAAGCGAGAGAATATTTAGCAAGGTATGTTGTTGTTGTTGCTACTCGATGTAAGGACAAGGGAAAAGGTGTCCTTCAAGGCCCAACTAGCCCCTCTGTTTGCAGAATGGAAGATACGCTGGACAAAGGGGTTGAAATGTATCTAATTGAGAAGGAGAAGAGAGAAAAAGAAGTGAGAGAACATGCATCAAGGTCTGCTGCTACTGTTGGTGCTCAATCTGAGAAAAAGGGGATAGGTGTTCTTCAAGGCCAATTGAGCTCTTCTCTTACAGTATTGGAAGATATGTCGGATAAAGGGGCAGAACTCAAAATAAATTTGGAAAAAGTCGCATTTGAATTGCAATCTGAGACAGAGTTAACTGAAGTAAATCCTAAAAGGCCGACAAGTGTAGCAGTTTCTGAAGAGGCTCAACTGCCAAAAGCATGGACAAAAGAAAAGCTGTTTTCTTCGGTCTCAATTCACAACAAAGAAGAGAGGCTCGTTCAATAATGTTGGATGTCAGATATAGCTGTACAAGAATATTATGTACAAAATGTAAATTGTTTATCATCAGCTCAAATTGATATTCATGATACAAACGTGGAAGAAGACGTTGAGGATTTTATGACTACCGTTGTGTCATCTATCCCCAATATCCAAAGGTTTTCTAGTATGTTAGGTACATCATGTTTGCAGCATTGTTTTTCCAAGGTAAATTTGTCATCAATAATGGAATCTATTGTTAGCATGTTCACCAGTTCACTTGATTCACCTATTCATAGTTATGTTTCTTCTTTTTCATTAGCTCATCTTATCACTGCATTCCAGTACGACATTCCTTCTGTATGTATAACTCTTCCTAAAAACTCAGTAACACTGAAAACCATTTTCATTATATTCAAATACTTATAGCTTTATATTAAATGAGCTAAGAACTGTTATAACATAGTAGGCTAAAATAGTGGTGTAAACATAGCTCGCCATGTTCTTCAATAGTTCAGATTCAAAACAAAGTAATTTTTACGGGTTTATATCCAATGAGCTAAGAACCATTTATATCATTTATTTGGTTTCGAATATGTATCTTGGACACTATCCACAAGTATCAACATTTAGGATTGTAGAAATCCTATGTCATATGTTTTCCAATAACTGATATTTCGAATTCTAGAAAATTTACATGTGAAAATAACAAATAAGTTATGACCCTATTTTCGATTTTGCAACATACACAGAAATCCTGTGTGTTCAAATATGAACATGTTCGTGTTCCGTAGTCCCAAGATTTGATACTTCGTATTGCGATATTTTGGTATTCGAAATTTTCGTTTAAGTTATTCCTATGCTAATTCTATTCCTATTTTAAATTCGCTCTCTATTTTTTTCATTGGTCTCTCTGTAAATTTTGTGAATATTTGGTGTCTAAACTTGGTTTGATTCTATATATTGACATGAAAAGTTTGAAACAACAATTTTTTATTTCATTAGCTAAAACAAGTAATTGAAGAAGTAAGCAGACATAAGTTATTATTTATATATAAATGTAATTTTGGAAATTGGGGAATAAGAAATCGGGATTTAGGGTGTTCCTTATTCGAAAACATAGTTATTAAATTTTGAGAAATTAATAACAACAAGCATACATTTCACAAAATCAGAATTTACGGTGTTCCTTATTGGAAAACATAGGATTTCCACAATTCGAAATACCAGTTATTTGCGGTGAACTTCTTGATGAGGTATTTTCAATGATGACAATTACAACTTCTAAGTGTGCAATTTCAACAAAACATTTATTACACATGTATTTTCCTGAGATCATAAACACATTGATTACATACAAGTTGAACAAACTTATATATTTATGTATCAAGTGAAGTTGCTAATGATGTATTTTCAACCATCACAATTACAACTTTTAGGCATGCATTTCCATAGAACGTCTATGTTCTAATTGAAAGAGTAAGAAGTAATTGCTTCTTGCAGATTCTCTCGACTGTTTCAGAAATTGATGTTGATTCTGTTACAAGAAGACACGGGTCTTTTGTTGAGATTCCCATCAGTTGGTTTGCAACATCATCAAAAACGATCACACCATGAATATTTAGAGTTATATATTCCAAGTCAACCTTTAGGATATATCGGTAGTCACATTCAGCAAACTCCCCATCACATTTACCACAATGCCAAATGTCTCCAACTTTGTCGGCAATCTTTTTCATGCATTGTATACCATCAACAAAAAGAGGGCATGTAAGGAAATGAAAGTCATCCATGTTAACATGTGTGATGGTTGCAGCAAGAGAATACCAAACAGCTTTTTCAGATGGTTGAAGAGTTTGTAGATCATTGATGGTAATGACTTTCCGACTAGCAGAATTAGAGGCACTAAATTTGTGACTCAAAGACGGAGATTCTGAATGAAACCATTGTCATTAAACCATATTTGGAGAACTGATGTTTGTTCAATATTTGGGTTAATAAATATAGTAGAGTTCAAAATAGTGCCAACATATTTTCCATAAAAATTTGTAACACGGCCACCCTTGATCACTACTGCTGGAGGAGTAGGTAAACCACGAAGGCTGGCAAGCCCAGCTCCCTGAATTTGGCAATGTTCTCCCCAAAGTGTTATGTCAATACTATAGCCTGACATGTCACAAATTCCAATGGTTCACTTAACAGTTTCAACACCATCTCGTTTTCGTATCGTGGATGTAGGTGAAACTGAAATGACAAATCCAAGGAGTTCAACCATGGAATTTACTGGTATAGTTTGAATCTCCTTAATAGTTTTAAAGTTAAAGCAACTTAAAGGTATTAAGGGATATTCATCTAAGCATGCTTGAATGGTTGAAGTGGAACCTAGAAAAATCTCGTTATGACTTTTCAAATGGTTGAAAATTGTATTGGATGGTTTAACTGTTCCATTTGATACAATGTACACTATTACAATTTCTATTTGGTCATACAAAGAGAGTTCCAATTCATTGAATGCAGATATATGTATTTCATTGTGTGAAGAATCAACAAGGTCAAAACCAAACACTTTTCCAGATCCTTGTTGGTTCCCATATTCATGTATGTTTGTCTTGGCAGTAACTCGGCCTTGAATGTTCCAAACTTTCATAGAAGAGGAGAGTGATGCGAATGGGATAGTCGGTCCATATAAACTAGGGTTTTGATTTATTGAGATAGTGTTTAGTGGAATAGAAGAACTACTTTGAGAAGGAGAAGCTATAGGTAATTGGTAAGGTGCAGGATCTCCAATAATTTATGCATCCACTCTAACAACCTCAAGTGAAATCAATGTGATAGTCCTGTGAGATGAAGTATATTAGACATAAATGAGAGACAAACATTGAATCCATGAACAGTGTGAAACTGATTGAGAGGAAAAGAGAGAGAAAATTGAACATGCATTATATTACGTACAACGTTGCATGAACATTGGGTAATTTTGATTATAGTTCCTTATTTTAGCTATCCATTTTATACAAGATAGAAATATATAACTGAAAGAAGTATCTCATGCTTGTGAATGCCGTCTGAAATAGAGATTCGAAACCGAATAGATGATGAGTTGAGTGAATTCACTTGGTTTAATGTGCAGACCTGTACCAGCGGAGAAAGGTTGACAGCACCATGTAGCAATAGTGAAACAGAATCTTCAGTTACGATAGTATCCATAATGTAATGGTTATTTTTTCCTGCCAAATGAAATAGAGAATGAAAATATATAAAAAATTTGCAATGTAGCGTAATCATTTGTCCAGTATAAAATTGATATATAAAAACAAAATTCTTCACATTAACATATTTCATTGTTCTGGTTGTTGTTATTTATTAACATATTTAATTATTCTAGTTTGAATCTGTTTGAGCTATAAACGTATCGAGTGGAAATCGTATGTGTTGAAATACAAAGATGTCCATTTTCTGATTGCTCATTGTCAACATTTTGGAATGCGGAAATGTATGTCCTATGTTTTCCAACACGGAACATGCTATATTCTGATTTCCAATTTTGCAACATATCTAGAAATCCGACGTGTTGAAATACAAATATGTCGATGTTCCTATTTTCCATTTCCGACATTTAGAAATGAGAATGGCCAATTTTACCTAATTTAAACAAAGCTTCAAACAAATCAAAGATCCTAAATGAAAAAACTCATACCATTTTTTCTCGCAAGTGTATTGTTCTGATTTCTAATTTTCGAATGCGGAAATTAGAAAAGAATTTGTCTAATTTATTTTTATATTATTTCCTAATTTCTGATTCGTAGATACATTTGAATAAATAACATTTGAACTGAAATACATATTTAATTTGTTTGCGTTTTGCAAAGTCAAAAAAGCATATTTTCCGATTTTTCAACATTTACGATTGCAAAAATTGTATGTTCTATGTTTTCGATTAAGCGATATTTCGGATTCTGAAAATTGTACATGTTCAAATATGAATAAGTCTATGTTCTTATTGTAAATTTTGGACATTTTAGAATTGGGAAATTTAGGTCTTATGTTTTGCAACTGGCAATCGAAAGAATCAAGGAAGAAGGGAATTTCACCATCTCATAAGGAACATTTAAAAATAGACAAAAAACTAATACCTAACATTTTATTGACATACATGACATAAACAATACATTGCACAATACATTTGCAACAAAGCAAGAGTCGCATTCAATTAAAACACAGCAATGGTGTTTCACCATCTAAAAAGCAGACTAAATGAACAAGTAAGCAATAGCTGCAAATTTATCAAGGTTCAAAATCTTCCGATTTTGCGACATATACATAAATCCTATGTGTTCAAATAGGAACATTTTAGTATTCTGACAATTGGGTGTTTAGAAATATATCTCGTAATTTGTAACAATAAGAAACATGCTAAATTCCAATATCAAATTTTGCAACATATCAAGAAATCGTATATGTTCAAATAGGAACATGTCGGTATTCCTATTTCAGACATTTCGGATTTCAAAATCCCTATTTTCACTGTTCTTATTATTTTCGTAAAAGTTATTCGTCCGATAAGTTTATGCCAATTTTAACAATGAATTCAAACACAGGAACGATGTTTCACTATCTCATAAGCAACATTTTAAATTAGGAAAAACACTAATAGCTAATATTTTTGACAGGCATGACATAACCAATGCATGCCACTATTTTTGCAACAAAGCAAGAGTCACATTCAGTTAAAATGCAGCAATTGTATTTGACCATCTAATAAGAAGACTAAATTAAGTTTGAACAAATAGGAATACAGAGTCACATTAAATTAAAACACAGCAACGGTGTTTCACCATCTAATAAGCAGACTAAATGAAGAACTAAGCAATAGCTGCAAATTTAGTAAGTTTCAAAATATTCCAATTTTGCGACATATACATAAATCGTATGTGTTCAAATACAAATATGTCCATCTTCCTATTTCCAATTTCCGACACTTCGGTGTTTAGAAATCTATCTCGTATTTTGTAACAATAAGGAACATGCTATATTCCGATATCAAATTTTGCAACATATCAAGAAATCATATGTGTTCAAATAGGAACATGTCGGTATTCCTATTTCAGACATATCTGATTTCGAAATCCCAATTTTCACGCTTTATTTTCACTGTTCTTATTATTTTTGTAAAAGTTATTCCTCCGATAAGTTTATGACTATTTTAACAATCAATTCAAACACAGGAACGGTGTTTCACTATCTCATAAGCAACATTTTAAATTAGACAAAAAACCAATAGCTAAGATTTTATTGACAGGCATGACATAACCTATACATGCCACAATATTTTTGCAACAAAGAAAGAGTCACATTCAATTAAAACGCAGCAATGGTGTTTGACTATCTAATAAGTAGACCAAATGAAGAAAGAATGAATACCTACAAATTTATCAAATTTAGCAAACCTCAAAATCTTCTCACGGAAATTCAGACTGTAGATGGAACACATCAAACAGTAAGAAATAGTGATTACCTGAAGGAGTGTTTATATGTGGAAAGCAAAGGTGGTGTAGCAGCGAGTGCGATAAATGAAATATTGCAAGAAGATATTGTAGATCGTCATTAGATGACCAAAATTGAAGATATAGCTCCATGTTTATCACAAATGACAGCTTATTCCATTAATGGAACAACAATGCATTGATGAAGCATTAATGTGAATGAAGAGACATGGGAAAAGTGTCTTTTATCACCTGAACTAGCAATCAAACAAAACCATGACCAAATTGATGCCAAACTGACATTTTAAATGCACAAAAGAGCTGCATAAAATAATAGCCTAAATCCAAAGCCTCAATTGAAAATAATTTCCAGCACCGGTTGTTTAGGACAACATATAGAAGTGCAATGAAAACACGAAAGCCACATGTCGACAAAACACAGTAAACAGCAACTGGAAAGAAATGTCATCAATCCATTGAGTCCATCAATCCATTTAGGCACAACAATAGATAGAAATGTCATCAAAACACGCAATACACTTGGCTAAAAAAGAGGGTACCGATCAAATCCATATGAACATATAGAGTAAAGCCTGACCATTTTAAGAACATGTACCTAACCGATCAACTCCATGCCACATTTTTCCGCACCTAAAGTCCATGCTCCGTCCCTACGCAATTACGGGATATAAGAGCTGCGAAATTTAACCACGACGTGATGTAACAAAATAAAAAATCAGCAATTAACAGTAGGATTGTAGAAACACCATATGCAACATTGCAACATTTTCGATTTCTGAAGTTTCCTATTTTCAAATAAAGAAACGTCGAAGATAGTATTTCTGAATTTCGACATCAGCGTATCCCAAATCGCCGTCAAAAAACAATGAGGTCTGAATTTGACAATTTGTTATTTTCCTTGCCATAAAAAAAATGTGTATAGGTCGGTTTTGAATTTGGTACTCCCTGCGCAATTACGGGATATAAGAACCGCGAAATTTAACCACAACGTGATGTAACAAAATAAAAAATCGGCAATTAACAGTAGCATTGTAGAAACACCATATGCAACATTGCAACATTTCCAATTTCTGAAGTTTCCTAATTTCAAATAAAGAAACGTCAAAGATAGTATTTCCAAACTTCGACGGCGTATCCTAAATCGCCGTAGAAAAAACAACGAGGTTTGAATTTGACAATTTGTTATTTTCCTTGCCATAAAAAAAAATTGTATAGGTGAGTTTTGAATTTGGTACTTCCTGCAATAACTTGAATTTTCTTTGCGGTTCTTTAATCTCCGCCAAATGTAGAGGCAGAGCGAAACAAATAAACGCATAGCGAGTTTAAGATAAGCATGGACTTGGTAGAGGAAGAGCTTACATGGAAAGAATATGAATAGACAGAATAAATCCTAACACAAAAAACCTACCGATCAACTCCATGCCGCCTTCTTCCGTCCCTACCAGATCACGGGATACAATAACCAGAAATTTTAACCATTAAACTCGCCAATCACCAGGCGACACATGTCAGGATGTTAATGGCCAGGGAGACGAGGAATATTTGGGACAACTTCTTTCATTGAGAAAACGCCTACGGCGTAATTAGAAAATCATGTTCAGTATATTCAATATTTATATATCAATTATTTATTGCATTTATTATATTTATTTATATAAAAATTATTGATATATTGTACATATTTGATTTACTTTTTTATAAAAAAATTCAACTTAGTTAAAATATAATTTCTTTTGAAGTAACTTTGGGAAAATATTGAGTGTTTTCAATCATGATATCTTCACTTAGCAAGTTGTAGCAAGTTTTTCCATCATAAAGAGTGGGTTAAGTAAATTAATTTGATCATCAGATATCAAAACATAAATTATTCTCATATCATACAATAGAACATAATGAAACATAATTTTTTTTTTAATCTTTTACAATAATTTGTTTTAACTCTTTGAATTCTTTCTTCATTTGAGTTCACATAATGAAATGTGTTAATGCTATTGTTTTAAGCATATAGTTCTCAATAAACACATGGTTGATACTAATTGTAATAGTTTCAATTGGTGCACTCTAGTTAAGCATTCATTAAACATTAATTACCTCACATGCTTAAAATCAAACCAAAATCCTTGTATCTACCTTCCATTGAGGGGAGGTAGGCGCAATCAAATAATTTTAATGGGTAAAATGATTATAAACTAAGCCAATTTTGGAAACCTCTAATCCATCATCTAAACAATTAGCTTGCCACTATTCTCTTATTTTTATATAATTTTTTATTTCCTTGTTGGATACACCAGTTACACTAAGAGGGGGGATGAATTGGTGTGCATAGCTTTTATTAATTTTTCACTTTTAACAACTTATTCGATAATATGCATTATCACATTATCATTTGTTGTATTATCAAAGATCACATAAGGTTACCAATAATACATACTAAAAAATACATATAAAACAGAGATGAGATAAGAACAAGTAAGTGAATTAACATATTATATTACATGAATGAGTCCATACAACACAGAGAACTGAACCGAGTTCACATCTGGCTCAACAGCCTAATATATATCATTACAGGACGGTTACAAAATAACTACCTGTCGGTTCGATGAACCGACACGACCTTAGGTGGCCGACCTAATCTCTAGTTTAGTCGGCCGACCGACTAAGTCGGCTGTCGTTCAAGTCGACTTATCGACTTGCTCCTTCTACATCTCCCCCACGAACAAAATGTTTCTTCGTCCTGAAGAAACACGGAGGTACAAAATTCTTCCTGGCTGGTCTCAATAGTTATTGTGGTGGCTGTGAAGTCTGATGGTCGGTCTTTTCTGTACACAGACTTCTACAATGGCTAGGTTGTTATTGCAAGGTGATGTTGGAAGTCTGTCCAATTCTGCAAATTTTTTTGGATGTCGATGGTGAGTGTGGTCAAGCCTGATAAGATCAACATCTTCTCTGAAATGGAGACTTTAGCTATCCTCTCCATGTCGGGACCCATAAACTGGTCCTTCTCCTTGACAGTCTTGATAAGTCGTTTCATCTGCGGGCAGATGATGTCGACTTTCTCCAAGTTAGGGAGAGCTTGTTGCACCCACTGATGTGCTTCCCTTTCTAGTCTCTGCAGTTTGGTTGTTTCAAGCACTATTTGTTCTTCTATTGTTGTTCTGAGTGCTTCCTCAGTGTTTTTCCTGCTTTTTAATGCCTGAATCCCTTGTCGAGTCTATCGAGTTTGCTGATAGACTTGCTCGTAATAATTTGGCCAGTCTCTCAGTATTTCTTCAATTACGACAGACTCCTCCATATGATCTTGCAACACTTTATAGGATTCAGAAAAGGAAGTGTGATGTGCCATTAGGAGTCGGGCAGTTTCCTCTTTTTGTTCCTCCTTTGTTTCCTGAAGCTGTGTTTGGAGGGCCGACACCATGCTCTCAAATAGCTGATATGCCCTTTCAATCGGTTTGTGTGTGTCGACCTCTACGAGGCCGAGGCCCGGCATGATGGACTGGGCTAGATTCTTGCATTTGTGGAGGAACTCAATCTGTTCTTCGTTCTGGTCATCAAGTTCCTTATGTCTTTGCTCACTTCTCGTCTTTGCTTTGCCTGCTAGGGTCTTCAGAAGTTGTCCTAGCTCTAGGTCGGTTAGTGAAGTTGCATCATTTAATTTGATGTGGACCCTTGATGGCTGTCCATGATGCTCCTTCTTCTGTTTCTCCTTCCTCTTCTTATGCTTTTCTTTTTCTTCTTGTGTCGGCACCTATGTACCTGCAACAGTCGATTCGAGATCTTTGGTTTATGGAATAGTAGTTGATGGTTTCTCTGGTTGGGGAGGTGGTACGACTACTGCCTCCGGTTGGGTAGATGCAAGGGGAGCAGAAGTGGTCACAATTGATGCTGATGGTTGTGGTGGGTCTTGCTCTGAGTCGGGGGGTGGTGGTGGTGGTGATGGGGTTGGTGAGTGGTCGAGGGTGATTGGGTTGGGGGAAGTGCAGTTGAGTGGTAGGTTGTCGGGCCGAGGAGGTGAGTCTACGACGGAGAACATTTGGTTGATTTGTCAGGTTATGTCCTCCTCACTTTCTTGTCCTCCAGTCGGGGCAGTGGCTGGTGGGTCAGCTTGGGGTACGGTCGGTGTGATAGTCGAGGACCGACGTGCAATCACTTCAGCTTCCTTGTCGGGATTTCTCTCGAAAGTTGACGTGATGGTTGCAAAGGTTCTGGACTAGGATTCATGTCCTGGTTGGCATTCACCGACTGTAAAGAGAGGTGCTTTGGTGGATATCTTCTAGGCCAACGTAAATAACTCAGGCAGTTTCTCAATGAATGCCTACAAATCTCTGTCCTTGTCGAATTTTGTCTTGACTGCTTCCGACATCGCATTTTTGCACAAGTCAAGGGGGCTTACTGAATGCTTTCTTGGTACTTTCTCCTCAGTTATTTTTGTCAGTGATGGGGGTGGAGGCGTCGACACAAGATCGACAATGTTTTCAGGCATCATTGTGGTCTTAACTTTCTTTGGTCGACCCACTTGTGCTCCCACCTCGACGAATCTTTGGAACTGGGTCTCGACCGGTACCTTGTTTGCTGTAGCATCCTCTATTATGTCGAGGGTCGTAGCTGCCAGTTCCTCCTCATCTTCTAACGATTATGCAAGGATAAGCTTGTGCTTACCTTTTCCCTATTGTTGTTGCTGTGTCTTGAGCTTCTTCCTTGCAGCTGCTACCTCTTTTGACAATTTTTTAATAATGCCTTGTGTGACAACATACTTTGGATTTTCTGGCTCTGTCTCTCCCCTTCGTTCCTAGGTCGGGACGACACTTTCTGCAGCTGGAGGAATTACCTGCTGCTTTGGCTGTGGCTCTGTGGTTTGGGGTTCTGCCCTCTTTGCGATCGGAGGTTTGATGGTTATTTGAAGTCGACCGGTGTGTTCGACCGGTGTCTCCTCCGACACAAAGGTGCTGATATAGAGGTTGAGCTCATAGTCTTCCTCTTTTTCATGGTCGGTGAGCGGCTCCTCGATCGAGAAGTCGATCTTCTTTGCTGTTGCTGGTACTGGTATTTTGGTTTTGGCCTCTCGAGATAGCTCCCGAAAGATCTGGTCGACTGATGGGTAGTAGTTGAGGGCTTTAGCGTTTAAGTCGTCGCCCTGTATGTACCACACCGAGGTATGGTCGAGTTCGAGCTGGATGTGGGAGTTGTTCGGTAGACTTCTTCAGATGTTTTGAGGCACCCTCCATCTAGTCGTACGGACTTTGAGCTATTGAATCCATTTCTCCAAGAGGAACTTTCCCTTTTCAAGTTCCTGCAAGGTTCCTATCTAGGAGAATGGTTTAAATCTCCACATGTGGAACCTTGACGGTTCTTGAAAGACTGGAATCCCCTCTGGGAAGATGTGGTACATGGCTATCCATAAGATTAGGGAGGGAAACTTGATGATTCCCCCCATTTCTTGGCACCTTTTGTAGATAGTTTTGACCATGTCGGCTACATATTCGGTCCATCTGTATATCGTTCTATGTGTGGCAATGGTGTCAATAGCTTCTAACATGTCTAACTTAAGGTCGCTGCCTCGACCTGACAAGGTGAGTGTTATTGCAATTATTTTGGCCACAATCTGTGGCATTTGGGTTGTGATTTGGCTAATCATCAACCCCTTAGAGTTCTTACCCAAAGATGACCCAGTGAGCTCTTCGACCAGTCCTTCTTTGATACTGACCGGTACTGGGTTTCCTTCATTTGATAGAGCGGTCAACTTGGAGATGACTTCTCCAGAGATGTCGACCAGTTGGTCGAAGTAGAACCGGCCATTATGGTACCGACTGATGATGAATTTTACAGCAGTTTCCTTGGTGCCACCAAAGTTGGCCATGAGTGGTGCATTAACATAGCTAAATATGGTGTTGTATTTGATTTTCTCCACAACTTGTGTGGCCTTTTTGTCGACATATTCCCATTCTTTCATTTCAGTCCAGAGTTTTTGCCATGAGCCTTCCTGCACCTTGGCATTCTTAATGTACATTAGCCTGTGGACTAAAGGTGTATCCACAACCTATAGGTCTTTGGATTTGGTCAAGGATCTAGTTTGTTTGGGTGCCATTGTGTCGGTCTGGTGGTCTATTTCACTAAGGTTTTCTCTTTCGGTTGACTGGATGCTCTGAGGCTCTCTCTGTATGAATCGCAGTGAATGATCCTTCGGTGGCCCGGTATTTATAGGCGATGATGTGGATGTGTGTGTCGATGGGTGTATTAATGGCAGACGTGATGTTCCAACTGGAATATTTGAGTGTGCATTAATGGCGAATTGCTTTCGGCGCTCAATTTCATGAATGCGTGATGGGACTATCGAGGTCGTCAGCCGATGTTGGTTATGAAAATGGTCGATGGAAGTGGTCGATCGATGAATATGGTCGATGGAAGTAGTCGGTCGATGTAAATGGTCGATGGAAGTGGTCAGTTGATGAAAATGGTCAATGGTGTTGCGTCGATGGGCATGATGTCGGTTGTCGAAATGGTTATTTTCTATCATAGTTTTCTGCATGTAGGGTATTATTTTGCTTTTTGGATTTTTAGGTTTTTATAGCTTTCGGTTTACAGTTATGGTCGTTATAGGATTTTTTTTTTTGAATTTCTAGTTTCTGTATCATTTTAGTCGGGCTCCATTAACGAGCTTCCGAAATACTATGCCTTATAACGTTCTTAGTTGGACTGATCCGTTGGTATGTATCTCTTCGACGACGTAAGGTCCCATCCATTATGTGTGGAGCTTTTTAGGTTTACCTTTTACTCGACTATTGTATAGTAAAGCAAGGTATCCTACTGACAAGTTTTTGTTCTTGATATTTCAGTCGTGCCATGCTTTCTATTGTTGTTTCTGGATTTCTTGATGTTGTATTGCCATTAGTCGATGCTCTTTGAGTTTGTTGAGTTTTAATAGTCGGTCCTTTCTTCCTTGTTGGACATCGACGTGTAGTATTTATGCAATGATAGGGGTCTGTTGTCGAAAGTGAACTGGAACTACTGCTTCTTGTCCATAGACTAGTCGAAAAGGAGTTTGGTCGGTCGAGCATTTATATGTTGTTCTGTATGCCCATAATACTGCTGGTATTTTCTCATCCCAGTCATCATTATCAGCATTACATATTTTGGCTAGTCCTCTTGTTAATGTTTTATTGAATGCTTCAATTGCCCCGTTCGACTGAGGATGGTATGTTGTACTTCGACGATGGTCGATTTGAAACTGGTCAATTAGGGTTTTGATAGTTTTATTGATGAAGTGTGTTCCTTGGTCGCTAATTAGAGTTAGAGGGCATCCAAATCTAGTGATGATATTCTCATAGATAAACTTAGTAGCTATCTCACTAAAACATGTCTCGACTGGTTCAGCCTCTGCCCATTTAGTGACATATTCGACTGCAGTTATGATATACCTTGCACCCATCCTTTTTGTTGGTATAGGAAATGGTCCTATGAATTCTATGGCCTAGATTTCAAATGTCAAACTTGGGTTTACTGATATCAAAGGAATTTCTGTGCTGGGCAGGGGTCGACCTAGTCGTTGAAATCTGTCACATCGACTGACAAAATTTTTGCAATCTCTGTGGAGTGTCGGCCACCATAACCCTGACTGTTGGATTTTATTTGCAGTTGTGTCTTCTTGGAAATGTCCTCCTACAGGTCCATAGTGTGCTTCATGCAAAATGTTGTCTCGTTCGTGTTCTAGTATACACATTCTGAGGATGTCATCTAATCCCATTTTGTATAAAAATCCATTTATAAGACTGTAGGGTGCATCCTTCATAGCTAAGATCTGCTTCTTCTTTGTACTCATTCCTTCTAGTGCATGTCCGTCTTCCAAGAACTGGGCTATTTCTTCTAGTTCTGTTGGGACTGCTTCTATCCGAAATAAATGTGCATCAGGTAAGTCGTCGTTGACTCCTATCAGTTCTTCTCCTGTGTCGATTCGGGATAAATGGTCGAGACCTACATTTAACTTGCCTGGTTGGACAACGACTTCAAATTCGAATTCTTGGAATAGTAGTAACCATCGACAGATTATTCCATGATGTAGTGGTTTATTGATGAGATACTTAAGTGCCTGATAGTCTGTATAAAATATAAATGGGTTAGCTAAAAGATAATGTCGATATTTTTGTAGTGAAAAGACCATTCCTAGGGATTCTCTTTCTGTTGTCGAATAGTTCCTCTCAGCCTTGTTTAATTTTCTGCTACCGTAAACTATAGGATAATTCATACCATCATCTCCTGGTTGTATTCAGATTTCTCCTATTACTAGGCCTAATGCATCAATATGAACATGGAATTTGATCGACCAGTTTGGGAACTTTTGGGATTGGTGCTTCGACTAGTTTTATTTTTAATTTTTCAAATGATATGTGGCATTCCTTTGTCTAGTTGAATTCTCAATCTTCCCTTAATAGTTCTTCAAGTGGATAGGTCATATCTGAATAATATCTTATGAATTTTCTGTAATAGCCTGTGTGGCCAAGTAACACCCTAACTTGTTTTGGGTTTACTGGTGGTTTTAGGTCGAGGATAATTTTGATCTTTGCAAAGTCAACCTTAATACCTTCCTTACAGACAATGTGACCTAATAATATTCCTATGGGGGTCACAAATATGCATTTCTTGATGTTTAGGGAGAGTTGAATTTGTCGACATCTTTCTAACATAAGTCTGAGCCATTTGCAATGATCCTTTAACATGCAATATATTGTCCAATCATCAAAGTATACTACCATGGTCTTGTAAATATATTCCTGAAATGTTTTGACAACAATTCTAGAAAATACTGCATGTGCGTTTTTTAATCCAAAAGGCATAACTTTGTAAGCAAATGAGCCAAATTCACACACAAAGGTTGTTTTCTTCTGGTGTTCTTTAGCTATTGGCACTTGGTTATAACTTGAGAATCCATCTGTAAATGAGTAGAATTCATGGCCTGCAACCTCATTTAAGATTTCATCTACATAAGGAGTTGGAAATGGGTCTGTTAGTGTCAGTTTGTTTAGTTCCCTGAAGTCGACACAAATTCTCAGTGTGGTCAGGACATGTTTCTTGGGCTGTACAACCATTGAACTTGCCCATTCTGATTGGTCGATAGGATAGATAATGCCTACTGTAAGCATGTTATCAATTTCGTTTTTGACTATCTCTTTGTATTTGTGAGCTAGTTTATATGGCCTTTTCTTTACAGGTCTAACATTAGGCTTAGTATCAATCTTCATTTCTCCCATTTCATGGACTAAGCCTTTGAGGTATTTATAATCTTGAGCAAATACATCTTGGAACTCCTTTAATAAGTTCACTATCTCTGTGGTCTGTTCTTCATTCCAGTAGTCACCAATCTTTGCCATTTTTGGTCGATCATCATTTGAGATGTCGAATTTTTTAGTTTTGACTTTAGCATCTAGCCATTCTAGTGCTTTGGCTTCATTGATCATTCGACTTCCTTCTTTAAACTGTGAGAATGTGGTAAGGAAGTCGGCTGCAGTCATTCTGTCGGTGTCTTGTTTGTCGGTTGTTTCCACTTTCAGGATTGTATCGATAGGTTTGGCTGTTTCGACATGGTTGGATTTCCATCTAAAGCTTTTTCCTTCTGTGTTTTCATTCTCTAACTGTAGTCTTGTCGACTGTGGTTTTGTCCCTGTATGTATAGTGTTACATTATCTTTTAAGGGTTTGTTTTCGGTCGGCTGGATAAATTCTTTAATCTGTTTTGTTGTTTCGAACAAGTTTTCATTTTGTGGTATAAAGTTGAAATCTTTAATGAAAATTTCCCTGAGTTCATGCCATAAGAATTTTTCACCTTGGGCTTCTTCCATTTTATACCATTTGTTTGGTAAGTCGGCAAGGGTTGATGGGAACAGGTGTGTGGCATGCTCGTTCATCCTTGTATCCAAGTATTCTCCACTCTTTTTCACATGTCTTAATATGATCTTCTAGGTTCTGACCTTGAGTGAATACAGGTATCTGAGCTTGTTGGGTTAGCTTCTTTCCACCAAACCTTTCGACAAAGTAAGTCGAAGCTGTTGTCTAGGTCTGCAGTCTCGTCTGATGGGTATCCCACCATCTAGCAGCTTGTCCTGTAAAAGTTTCTACTAGGATTTGAAGTTGGCCATGTTCACCAATATTTTTGGAAACTTGTTCTACGTGCATGACTAATGATTCCCTTTCCTTATATCTTGGTATTTGTGTAGTATGTACATTGGTAGGTTGTAAGGTAGGCTATTCCATAATTTTCTTCTCAAATATTTTTGGGACAATGGACACTATGAAGCACTGTTGGGTGGAATTTTTCTGCACTTTTTGAATAGTCCAGCACCCTCTTGCTTCTGTTTCATACTTCTCGATCTCCTAATCATATAATTCTGCGTCGAAATTATAACCAACTGAGTCCTGGTTTCCCAAGTGAAGTTCTCCGTAAATATTTGGTTCTGTATAATTTGCATTGTTTTGAATCTGGTAGAGTTGTCGGATGTCAACTTCTTCATCGATAGGTTTAGTCCAAGGTTCTCCTTGAGATGGGTGAATAGGTACAATGACCTTTTGTCCATTTCCTTTCAATTTGATCCTCTCTTTGTCTCAGGATATCGATGTTTTCATCTTTCTACCCCAAGGTCAACCTACTAATGCTGGGAAGGAACTGGATCCTTCCTTAGGGTCAATGATTTCAAATTCGACCTTGGTCGAGATTCCTTTTATAGTCGTGTCGACGTTTTTCTAGACTCTGATAGGTTCAATTAGGCCCTAGTCGGCTAGTTTCAGGTAAATTCCCGATTCATAGAGTCGAGGTCTACCCATTTGTTCCCAAGTGTCACAAGTCATGATGTTTACTTGTGATCCAAATTCGAGCACTACTTGTCGGACATGGTATCCTTCGATTTCTAGGTCGACAAGTGGGTCAGCATCACCTTTGTCTTTTTTATTTAAGCTGCAAATGTTCTTCGTAAGTTTGTCAGAGTTGTGACATTTTATTTCATATAACAAATCAATGAACTGAGATACAGAGTTGTCTTTTTGAATGAGCTGGATTAAGTCGTTTATTGTGTTATGTTGATTATCGTTAGCTTGTTCTTAGTGTGCAAATTCTTTGAATACATCAGTTGCTTGTTTGTATGTTTGTTTCTCTTTTAGTGGATCAGGATAGACATTTTTCTCTTTTATTTTGCTAATTCTTGGGTTATCACCTCCTGTTTTTGTTCCTTGTCGATTTACAATATGCAAATTTTTTGTGTTTATTACATCATTTTTTTGCACACAAGACAAGACATTAACATTTTTCTTTGTATTAATTTTTTCCAACATGGTAGGGAAATCCTCTAGTGAGTGATCCCCCACTCCACCATGAGTACAAAATTTGAGATCAGTTTTGTCTTTATACGAACAGTATGCATGTCGATGTCCCTCCTTATAACAGGTAAAGCACTGGATGGGTCGACGTGGTCGAATGTCACGATTCCTAGGGAATCGACCTCTTCCTTCATATCCTCCTTGTCGATTGTCGTACCGGCGCTCATATCGTCGACCATCATATCTCTGATCGTTCTGATCGTTTGGTAAAAAAAATTTCTCGTCATGTTGTGCAAATGCATTAGTTTGGTAGACTACCTGATAATTTTGTCGGTTCTTCAGGTTCAAATGACAATTGACCTTGTTATGATTTTTGGTTTCGCAGATTGCACGCTAGGATGCCTTGCCATTCTTCATGTTGAACAGGCAGTATTTTGTTGAGTGGTCCCTGTGTTCTTGGCAAATGTCACAAAAATATTTAGTCTGCACAAATCAAACGTCCTGTCGACTGTATTCCTATGGACAGTTGTCTTCAGAGTGGCCGGCTGTCGAGCATTTGGTGCACCAGATCTCCTGATTCTTAAAATTTAGCTCCTTCAAAGACTTTTGTAAACTCTCAAGTTGTTCTTATAATATATGATCATTAGAGTAAGTGAGTATGTCTTCATCCATCTCCACTAGGAGAGCTTTCGTGAGCGCATCCTCAAAAGATTTGAATGTTTCCAGGCTGATATGTCGAAGGACTTTCTGAGATAACCCTGGAAGAAACCACTGGATTAGTAATTTCTCATCTATAACGTAGTCCAGTTGGCTCAGAAGTTCTTTCCAACGTTTATCATAGTCACAGACAGTTTCCCTTGGCTTCTATGATGTAGTTTTTAGTTTTTTCGCTGCCAGGTGTTTGGCATCTGGAGTTTTGAAAAATGATAGAAATTGCACCTTAATCTCGGCTTTGGTTGCTCTAGGTTGTCTTTTCGAAAAAGTCATATACCAGGTCAATGCCCTTTTCCTCAAGGCACTAATGAACTATGCCATTTGTCTATCTTCGTCTGTAACTTGGTTGGCCACCCAAGTCGACTCGCAGACGAACCAATGTCATCTGGGGTCCTCATCCCCCTCATATAGAGGAATGTGAGCTGATCCATGACCCATGTCTGAATCACTGTTACTTCTCTCAGGAGGTGGCGGCGGTGGAGGTGAGGGTGGTGGGGTTATTGGTTTGTTCGTCTCTATGAGACTATGGTCGACAGAACTTTCGTTCCCGTCGGTTGTCGATTCTTTGTCGACTAGCAGTCGGTTGATGTCGAATTCTGCTATCGATGGTCCACTGCAACTATTTGTTCGCAGTTCTGAATTTTCTGTGTCTTCTAAAGCTATATTTGGCAGGAGGGGGGGGTGCTCTGTCATGTGTCGATAAGAGTAAGTGGATACTTCAGTTGGAGGGTGCCGCTTGAAAGGTCACCCAATTCCCTTCCTCTGGTCATCCAGTGTATGTTTTGTTGTCTAGTCAACTCCATATACTAAAGTCACCAACTCGTAGTCGGAGGTCCTCTTCGACAATAGTCTGTATCCAAGTACGTAGATTCAACAGAGAGAGGGTTGTTTCGTCATGGGGAGCTCTTGATTGGAGAGCTTCTGGCTGCTCTATCCACAATTCTTCCTCCATAGGGGACGCCTCTTGTTCAATGCCTTCTTCATGTCGGTCATGACGTGACTCTGCAAAAATGCGATGTCAGAAGCAGTCAAGGAAAAATTCGACAAGGACAGAGATTTCCAGGCATTCATTAAGAAACTTCCTGAGTTATTTACGTCGGTCCAGAAGATATCCATCAAAGCACCTCTCTTCATAGTCAGTGGATACCAACCAAGACATGAATCCCAGTCTAGAACCTTTGCAACCATCACGTCGACTTTCGAGAGAAATCTCGACAAGGAAGCTGAAGTGATTGCACGTCGGTCCTCGACTATCACACCAACCATACCCCAAGCCGACCCACCAGCCACTGCCCTGACTGGAGGACAAGAAAGTGAGGAGGACATAGCCCGACAAATCAACCAAATGTTCTCTGATGTAGACTCGCCTCCCTGGCCCGACAACCCAACACTCAACCACACTTCCCCCAACCCAATCACCCCTGACCACTCACCAACCCCATCACCACCACCACCACCCCTCAACTCAGAGCAAGACCCACTACAACTATAAGCACCAAATGCAACCACTTATGCACCCCTTGCATCTACCCAACCAGAGGCAGCAGTCGTACCACCTCCCCAACCAGAGAAACCATCAACTACTATCCCACAAACCAAAGATCATGACTCGACTGTTGCAGGTACACAGGTGCCAACACAAGCAGAAAAGGAAAAGCATAAGAAGAGGAAGGAGAAACAGAAGGAGCATCATAACTATTGAGACCAAATGACTTAGTCGACTAATCAACTAAGTCAGCTCATCGACTTAGTCGTCTGATCGACTAAGTTGGCTGTCGTTCAAGTCGAATTATCGACTTGCTATTGTTTTAAGCATATAGTTATCAATAAACACATGGTTGATACTAATTGTAATAGTTTCAATTGGTGCACTCTAGTTAAGCATTCATTAAACATTAATTAACTCACATGCTTAAAATCAAACCAAAATCCTTGTATCTACCTTCCATTGAGGGGAGGTAGGCGCAATCAAATAATTTTAATGGGTAAAATGATTATAAACTAAGCCAATTTTGGAAACCTCTAATCCATCATCTAAACAATTAGCTTGCCACTATTCTCTTATTTTTATATAATTTTTTATTTCCTTGTTGGATACACCAGTTACACTAAGAGGGGGGATGAACTGGTGTGCATAGCTTTTATTAATTTTTCACTTTTAACAACTTATTCAATAATATGCATTATCACATTATCATTATATCATCATCAACATTATTATTGTCATTATATCATCATCACATAAGAAGCATATCATGATACATGGAACACCATATTTTATATGGAAACCCAAGTCTTGGGGGAAAAACCACGGAAGCCTTTATAATAGTTTTCCAGAAATAACTGGAAGGAGGAAACAAACCCCTTATTATAATGACTTCAATTCTCCATCTATGACTGGAAGGAGGCTACAACCCCCTGATTTATAGGATACAACCAGAAGGAAGCTTCAACTCCCTAGTTCTTCGGCTACAACCCCCTTTCATTTCCTTATCCTACCACCCAGATAAGAAGGTAGAAAGTGAACTACTAAAACACCAACCGCAGTGATCCTGCAGACCTGCTAATAAACAATTGTACTACACTATACAATCACTATCACTTACCACTATATCACACTGCTCAACAAATATCACTACTAACCACTGCTCATCAACCTGTACAATCAATCTATCCAATCAAGTTGTACCAATCAATATACCACTCACATCAACTCACTCAACCAATCTGATTCTGTGCACTAAACTTAGTCCACCTGAGTCAAACCAACTTCTCATACATCTCAGCCAACTTGACCAACTGTACATAAGAGATCCTATGTCAAACCAATCTCTAAATCTACTACTGATAACTTCTTCTTTCACCTTACTACCAAATCATCACTCATATCATTGCATAGTCATATAATTGCTATTCACTATTCATGTACATCCTTGTACACCTCATCATACCCAGTCACTGAACAAGTAACTCTGCTCTGCTTACACTGAACATAAGGCTTGCATCATCATGCATCATCATCATACCTTGTGTCATCATCATACATGCATCATCAAGTATACATCATAATGCATAGAAGAATGTCATCACACCATGGAATACATGTACATTATAAAGTATAGGGAGCATCATCATAGCATAGCATGTGTAAGAATGCATCAATATAGAGTGCACATCATCATCCCATGTATCATCATAGAGTGTATTATGTCAAGGCATGTATCATCATGCATGTATCAATCACTTTCTAGCATGTATCAATATACTATTGAGCAATCCCATGTATCATCATCACTGTATGTATATCACATGTTGTTCACACTCACTATATACATACCACTTGTACTCTTCAATGTACATTGTACATGTACTGCATTTATTGTATATCACATACATACACATGTCTCATCTGCATATCATTGTACACCTTGTCTACTGTACACACCTTGTCTACTATACACACACCTTATACATTGTTTAACAATGTTCAACACTTGTTTACTTTCATGTATCAACATGTACACTTCAATGTACATACATACAGTATTACATATTACTTAGACACATCATAGTTCATACATACCTTTTACTGTAGATGATGGTCACTTGTCTTGAACTGTGCATATTATCGTCAATTTCATACCGTTTTGTAGATGCTATCATTCCAATTTCCAACAAAGTCACACTTTTTCTAGGGAGGGTTGCCACACAAACTCAGAACTGTACACCCAAAGAAATAATGTTGCTCCTTCAGGAAGAACCCGGGTCTGCAATCTCTATGGAAACTCAAAAATGTTGTAATCTTTTAACACTCAAGAATTGTATCACTGGAAGAATTTGGGTCTGCTGCCATGTGGAAACTCAGACTATACCTCTCTACTATTTGAATAGTTCACACCAAAGAAAACTCATGAAATAGTCAAACTCGGACTGCTCTAGTATTCCTCAAACCAACCCCTTATAACCAGTAAAAATTATATATGTCTGAACACTCCCAAACACTTACACAACAGTCATCAAAACTCGAGTTCCAAAAAAAATGTGATTGTGGTTTTGTTCTTCCTCTGCTTCCCACAAAATTTTCCTCAGACCAACGAATTATACCTCAGTTGACTTGCAATCGTTATTTTTTGAAATAGCAATCATTTTTGGTGTATAAATACACCTTTTGGATGTTAAGAATGTGGATAGGGCCGACCTAAAGAAGGGTTTATTAAATATATAATTGTTTTATATTAGGGCCAACTTCTGAGGGATATTAAAAATATTTTATTTCTATTTTAAAAATATTTTAATATGTCACACTTTAATGGGGCTGACCTCTAGGAGATGGTCAAGGGTTTTATTAATTTAAAATTGATTGTTTTAATATTAACAACATTTTAATGGGGCATGCCTGAAGGGAGGGTTAATTTAATTTTGTTTTCACACAAACAATTAATGGGGGTTGGCGTAGGAAAAGGGTTTAATTAAATTATTATATTTAAATTGATTTATCATTCCAACTTAATTATTATTTTAATTATGACCTTACTCATGTATGTGTGGGTTCCCATAGTTTAAAATAATGTTAAATGACACTTCATTAAAATATTTAACCACTTCTTGTCAATGTTGGAGGATAAGGGTTTAAGTAATTTTGTTAAATTATTGAAAGATACTTCAACTTAATGTGGAGACAAGGCTTTAATAGTTAAGGGTCACTATGAGGGCTTCAATGGTTTGTGTAATGGTGCAATGGGCGTCATTATGCAATATTAGGGTGTTATTAGTGCTTTAAGGGAAAGACATACAACATAGGGTAGATTCTAGGCATAGGGACCAAAGCTAAGGGTTTAGGGCCTTTTTCTTGGGTCATTAGAGTCACCACAAGTGAAGACACATAACCATCAAGGTGTGGGGTTGCCTAGGCTTCTCCTAGGGTACCATTACCTCAATAAAATGCAAATGACCACTGAAAGGGTCATTTGGAATCTCGCAACTTCTTCAACCCACCAAGGATACTTTCTATGGTACTAGGGCATAGGTTGTGGTACTGGGGTATCATAGAAACATCTTAGGGGTACTTAAACACTCTGGAGGCTATATAGATTTTTTTCCATTGTCCCAAGGGATCCAAAGGATTCAAACTTGGGCTTGGACAGGACCAAAATGTCTCCTTAGACACTGACAACTACTTAACCCTCAGGGGATCCTTAAGGGGCACCAAGACACACTTGTTGGCATGAATGACCATGCGTTGTTGGAATCAATGACAACTTAATCAACATGTGACCCTGTACAGACATTTGTTGCGCAACACAATCTGCATATCAACCCTCCAATCAATATAGTTGAAGGGTGTGAGGATCCTTGGTGTCAAGACTGCTGAATTCTCCATCTTGCAACTTCAAGGGAAACACAATTATTCATAATTCTTCATTTACCCGCAAAAACACTTCAATTTGAAGGAAAACCAATTCAATCACTCTCTACTTCGACATGTGCACATTCTTTGGGTGCATCACACCTAGCTAGACTTCTCTAGAAAAAATCCAGAGCGAGCAAGAGAAAGATACCAGGAATTATGTGGAAACCAATTGCTCCTGGTGCATCAATGGAAGTTTCCAAGGATTGAAGTTGGCTTGATTACATGCTCTGATACCATGGTTAATTTAGCAAAGCTTTAGGATCTTCAGGGTGGAATGAATCTCACCATGAAAGAAGGTTGAAGGAGGAAGAAGAAATTTAGTGCACAATGGTCAAACAATCATGGTGAAATTGACCAGTCAAGAGACAAAAATTGGTCAACATAAAATTACTGTCATTATCATTAATCTCTATGTAATACAATGATGGTACATAGGTATAATTTGAATCCACTAGGTATGATTCAAATTCACCAATTTGGACTGACTCCAATGCTAATTCAATGTTGGAAAATCACCACTAGGAGCTTGCTAATGTAAGTTAGGACAACTAAATCAATTCACAATCATTTAACTGAACAAGGTAGGTAGGAAAGGTGCCTAACCTCCTTAAATCAGGAAAATGTGTCGCTAGGCTAACTGGAGGTAAATTAATCGATGCCCATCGGGGGATAACTCAACACAGACTAGGGTGAATTGATGGTGGGACTCCCAAGAGTTAGTGTGGTTTCCTAAATTATAGGGATTGGCCTCTAGATCCCCTAATCTCATGCAAATTGGTGCATCAAGTGGTAGGTGGGACCTGGATGAGTTCCCCATGGCACTAGTGAAGTGGCAACATACTCCTAAGCTAGGAAATGACATTTATACTATGGTGGTCAAGGGAGGATTATAATTAATCATAATAGCAAGCTCTCTAAAAGTGATCTTTGGATCCTTCCTATCGAACCTCTCATCCAACCTCCTGGTGAATTCTTCATAGGTTGTTACTTGATGATGACCAAGAGTTTTCAATCCATGAAATCACCAATTATTTGCTTTACCATAAAAATGTAGAGTATCCATCTTGATGGAATCTCTCTCAGCCATAGGATTCAATTGGAAGTAGGTATCTAATTTATGAATCCAAGAACTAGAAGTACACTTTGATGAGACATCAAAGTATGGAAAAGAAATATTACCAATAGCATTCCTTCACTCAAAATTTTGAGTGGGCATTCAAAATATCCCTATTGGATTCGTCTTGTATTGGGCTTCACAAAAATCTTTGAGTGGCAGTGCTCTTCTGTAGTCTTCACTCAAAGTTTGATACTCTGCATACTGATCTTTCCATGAAGCAATTGAATCATTCTTCACTTCAGGATTGAGACTAACTATTCATTTCACCTTTGAATCATCGAGCCAATTGCGAGTCCCTGACTTTGAAAATAAAAACCCATCAGGGGCTCTTCCTTTCACCATGCCAAGAGCCAATGTTGGTCCCTTCTCCATCCTTGTTTCCTAGCTTCTTAGCTGAGAAATCTCTGGTTTCTTTTCCAGACTGGATGATATTATGAGATATATATTGCAAACCTTTTGGCATACTTTGGACAAAAAGTGTGAACTCATATTTTTCATCCATGTTTGACATTTCTCTCTCCTTGAATTTTGCCTTCGGTGGAATTGACTTCCTCTTCTTCTTTTGAACCTTTGCTCTTTGGATCTTAATTAATTTTGGGACTCATTAAAGAGAAACCCGAGCATGTTTAGAGGACCATGCTTTGATACCAATATAATGTACCAATGATATCTGATTGTCCATTAATTCACCTTTCCAAAAGATTTAAACAAAACAATGAAAACAATGGGTCAAACTAGTCACTTTAACATGATATCAAGAGGGAATTTCCAAAACTATGAAAGGTGAGAGGTAAATAATTAAAATTTATGATTTTAATTTTTTTATAAAATATAAATTGTACTATATTTTTTTTTTAAATATAAATTGTACTATATAAATTTAGAAATTATTATTAGTTATTAAATCATTTTCCATTACAACCTAATAATATAATCCACATGCTTCAACATAATAAGATAATCACAATGTCTTACACCGTGAGTGAAATATAAACAATGATGCTTTAACATAATGATAATAATTTTTTTCACTTCACCACATCTACTTTAATTTCTATTTTTTTTTATAAAAAATAAAACTAATACAAAATCAAAATATTTTGACTCGCAAACAAAAATTAGACTTCCTATTATCATATGACTAATAAAAATGAAGTAGCTTACTCATCATAATTGTATTAATACTTTTTACATAACCTATTAAACATGAAGCACTAACAAGTCATTGACCATGGAATATGTTGAGAATGTAGATTCTCATTGTTGCTCATAATTATGGAAGGTTTTTTTTGGATCTTCCCATCATTCTGCGATTTGTAGTGAACTTTAGAATATTAGATAAGAGTAACCATTAATGAGACTTAGTCTCTAGTTGTTATACTAGAGACTTTTTGAATGTGTGAGTTAGTGGAGCTACTCTTAATGAATAATCAATGAGTTAGTGGAGCTACTCTTAATGAATAATCAATGATTTTGGAAAATTTGATGATTTTGGAAAATATACATAAAATTACGATTTCAACTACTAAACATAAAACATAAAGGTGTTAATCTACTCTAAGTCAGGGGAATTTTTAGGGGCGAAATTTCACCAATTGGCTATTTTTTGGGTGTTTTTCAAAAAATAAATTCGTTATTTGATCATTTTTAGTGTCTAATATCGCCTATATTTACATAGAATATGTTTTTTTTATCATAATATTCACCAAAATTTACACTTTTCAGTGTTAATTTTATGTTTCACAATTAATATTCGCCTACCTATCTATAAACATGTTTTTTTCAATCCAAAACAATCACCTAGAATACTCTACTTAAGTATAATATTAGAATCCTTAAAAACTACCCTACTCTAAGTTAGACCCTTTTTTTCAGAAGAAAAATAGTTGTTCCTTGTTATTCATGAGAATCAAAGGTAACTTGTACATAAGTCAAACCAGAAGAGGGTAGGAGAGAAGTAGAAAATACATTCTCGTAGGAAGGGGTCGATCTCAGGAATCGAACATAGACTGTATGTACAAACCCAAGAGGAATCCAATGGAGTGAGCTAAACTCTAGACCATTTGCACCTTTGCTGACGAAATTTGTCAGAATCCAAGGTGGGAGTTTTTGCTGAAATTGTGATTTTTGTTGCTGAAATTGTGATTTTGGTTGCTGAAATTGCAATTTTGGTTGCAAAAATGGATTCAACGCCCTTGATAACCTCTAGGGCACCCAGATTATGCAATTTCATCAAACTAAAACTGCAATTTCAACAATTCTTGTCGGATTTTGGTCATAATATTGGCCAACAAAATGGTGCAAATAGTCTAAAGTTTAGCTCAGTCTGAATCCAACGTAGATTGTAGGTACAAACCCAACAGAGAGAACATAAAGAGCCCAAATAGCTTATCCAAGGAGTTACCGAGAATGGAGAGAGAACACCCCACGAAGATCAATACTCTAAGTTAGACCTAAAACGTCCAAATAGCCATCTAAGTTCTACGTATCCAGGCTTCAAATTTGAATCCTTCAATGCCCTTTAGGACCTATTTTACCCTTCATAGAAGGGAAAAATAAATTTTTCCATGCATAAAAAAATTAATTTTGCATTAGGCCCTTCAATAATGAAATTGACCACTATTTTTCAACTTTGTAATTGAAGGGCTACTCCAATTTCATCTTGTCAAATGTTTAGATGGTTGAGAATTGATAATTAGGCAACAACAAAAGCATAACCCCAACCGAGTCTATCACACATTTAATCAACATTATTTATCAAAATTTAAATCTTGATGATACTTTAAATCATTTAAAACTATGTTTAAAAGTTATTTCCACGTTACTTGTAGCTTCTTCCATCTAGTTGTTTAATGCTCAACTCATAATACTCCATCACACACAACTTAACTTTTACTGTCCTAGATAATTTACGGACCCAAATATTATTTACTTAGATCTAAATTCATATGTGGATACAATTGCACAACAAACTTAAGCCTCTAATAAAGTCAATAGTGAAAGCTCGTTCAATTATTAACCCAAGAAGACTAAGATATGGATGGAATCTTGGTGCAAGATTGATGTCTTTATAACTAGCATGTGCTAGATATAACTTTTTGATAAAATTATGTGATGAAACTCCAAATATTTATGAAAATATTCATGAAACATTTATGAAAATATTCATGAAACATTTATGAAAATTAAGAGATGCACTAGTAAAATCTATGTACTTTTTCATATTAAAAAAACTATGAAAAAATTGTAGTCAAAAGAAAACATTGGTTTCTCATAAAACAACAAAAACAAACACATATTCATGTTTTTACCCCACAACCACAAGTAAAGTGGTTGGTGAATGCCAATAGGCGCATTCATTTACTTAGTTTTTTGATATGGATGGTTGTAAACAAAGGCTAAACATTAAACTATTACCATATCATTATAGTTATCCATTTATAATATAACATAATCATTAAAGTAATTAATATAAATATAAAACAAATACTATTTATTAAAAAAAAACTGATATGAAAAAAAACAAAAAACAAAAACTTAACTAAAACTTATTTAAATCTTAATCAAGATGCATTTAAACATAACAAGATATGATGACCATGAAATGAATCTTGGTTGTACACTTGTTACTCTCGAGTTAATCTTGTTGGTTTGTTCAAGGAAGTCCAAAATCTCAGATAATATCAAAATTCCTATTCACGTAATTATTTTTTATTGAAATATAAGTTCTTTATAAAGAAAATAATGGAAATAACATTTTTAATGGATGAATTTGTTTCAATACTACAATAGTTGATTTTTTTTTGTAACAATGTGACTTTGCAATGGCTTGTTTTAATGTTATAAAATTTATTAAAGTTGTTCTATGGTTTGGATCTCATAGTAACTATACAATTACATTAGTATAAACTACGCATATGTAGGTTGTCATTGATAACACAATTGATATGATCTAATACTTAAATTCTTTTTTTTAACATAACTGCATTTGGGAAGAAGACTTAAATTCTCATTTCCTAGGATCATATTATGGTTTCATTTTTCATTACTACTCTTCCTTTCATAATAACATCCTTTTCCTTGGATTTGTATATGGGAATTTTCTTCATTTTTTTAGGCCAGTGACCATCATGATATTGTGTAAGTCTTCAAAATTTTGCTCCACAACCTTGTCTTCTTTTAGGGTTCAAGTCCTCCAAAACCATGTTTTGCAAAGCTATGTCTGGTTTTTGGTATGTAACAATGATCACTTTTTTTATGGGACATGTGTTATAATGCAAGGTGGTTGCACTACTAGCCATGGAATCATGATTTCATCAACTATGGCTAGTTCGAGAGCCTAAATGCTTGGAACATAATTGAATGAGACTGTATATCAATGTATTAAAGGAAGAGAATGGTACAACAATATTACCAAAATATGAGAAGAGTCGCGTGTGACGTGTGGAACCTAGAGTTACACACTCTTTTAGTATAAATCTATGTTGTAATTTTCTGTTAGAAAACTTGTCTGAAATGAAGGGATTTGAATGAGAAAACTTCTCAAAATAAGGTGATTTGATAGTTGTTTCTCCTAGGTTAACTTTGATGGAGAATTTGTATTATTGACCATTGTTATCCATAAATGCTATGAGTCTATACCTTTCCACTCTTTGCCACAATGTTAAACCAGTAATCACTGCAACCCTAATTGCCAAGCATGAGTTGACAATCACCTCTAGTAAGTTGGTATCCTAGTAGAAAATAAATCATTAATTGACAGTCTATTGTGGTAAGCTAATATCCTAGTAGAAAATAAATGCATTAATGGTGGTTGTGTTTTAGTAGGTTATCATAGTTGAAATTGGTGGACAACATGCTTCAAACACTTAATGTAGCTTGATAACTATTCCTTATTAATTTCCAACTAGTAAGGTGAATAAGTAATGTATTAATAGAGAATGCAATCACATAATCTAGAATTAAATTGTGCACCGGATGATCATAAATCAAAATTAGAATTTATTCATCATTTTTTGTACTAGTCTATAATTAATGTAGCTATGTGATTGGATTATGGGATCTCGATTTCGAACTTTGGTTAATCATATGGTTATTGGATTTCAAAAATGTAATTAAGAAAGTTGAAAGAACTTCGGAACTTAAGTGGTTTTAAAGTTAACATTTTGTTTATCATTATTCTAATTTACAAACTCATCTACCCTACTTACATTGTTCCTACTTCCTCTATCACCATTGATTCTCGAGCCTATTTCAATTTCATATTTCTACCTCATTTCATGTTTTAATACATGCTAGAGTTGTGGTAGCTAGATAGTGGGAGGGATGTCATGCCAAGTCACAAGTAGCTCTGGGCTTCAATCAAGACTCGCTAGAGATAGTTGGTTAGGTAGGCGAATGAACATAATTATCAAGGTTCATGTTGGAGAAAGTTCCTTCATCAATTTTGTATCAATATTTACTTCATAATTGAGAAGTGAGACGTGGATATTCATGTTGGTAAGAGAGATGGTGGGTCACTTCCCCTTTCATTTGGTTTGTGAATGGTTGATATGGATACTTGACCAAAAGAGTTCATCCATCTATCTCAAATGGATCCATTTGTATTTACATAGTGATGAATGTACTACTCTAAGGCCCCCCAAAATCATAGGACGAAAACTTGCCTTATGATTGGATATCACTATATCAACATTTGCAAGAATGATGATCGACTAAGGTTGTCATTTGGTCTGCAAATTAGGATTCAAGGGGAAGAGGTACCTTAAGCCATTCCTATTGAAATCACAAATTCGAATTGGATTAACTCTTCACCCTTGCTCAAGATACTTCCACTATTGAGTTCAACCCTTGTTTAAGTTGTTTCCACTATAACCATTGACACCTTCTTAGGATACTTCCACCCTTTCTTTCCCTATTCATACATAAGGTATATCATACCCTCTTTAGACTCTATAGGTTTTGCTTGAGAAAAGGAAGGACACATCGGATCTAACATCACCACCAACCTGCATAAGTGTACATCTTCACTGGAGACAAAAAAGACACTTACACTAATGATTATTTCCTCTAGAGGAGTATGTCTCTCCTTTGGTTCACAAAACTAAGCAACTAGAAATATATATAAAGGGATTCCTTCTCTCAATGGAGATCAATAATGATTAGGTTGTTCCTATTGCTGAATGATTTTTTAGGTACGTGCATCACGAGAATATTTTTATGTGTTATTTTATTAGTAGTTATTTGCTTATTGGAAAGGAGTGAAGTTTATTATTAAAGTGATTCAAAATAATAGTTTTGGTATTCGTGAACATATTTTTAGTTCTCATTTTTTGTATATATGGATATCTATGCTTATTGGACATTGTATAGACTATATTTCATTTTCATCCAACCTTGAATTTTATGTTAGAAATTTTATTACTTGCCCATTGAATCTCGATTGGTTAGAAATGTTTCTCAATTCACTTATTTATATTGCAAGATAATTTTTATGTTTCTAAAGTTTTCTCTATTTAGAATCTATATGAATTATTGTGTTAGACATTATTTATTAAAAACCATATAGTGAAACAATGCAAAAAAATTTCATTATATTGAAAATTTTGCTTGCATTGCTTTTAATATACAATGTTATTTTAATATTATTACATTTTCAAATGAAAATAATGGTTTATTAAGCCGAAGGATTTTTTTAAAGGGGACGGCGTCTCTAGAAGCTTCGATGTCTGTCGTGAGTCTTTCCATAGCCACCCCTTGTCATTATTAATGTAAATGTAATGGTGGGGCAGGTGATCAAAATATTGATTTGACTACATGTCCTTCAAATGCAAATGGTATAGCATATTTGACGGAAATGCGTTAAGTTGAAGGCTTAGATAGTGACTTATATGCTTTTGATACACGTACAGAATCAAAATCGAAAAATGTTAGAAATATAAGTTTTTTTTCATTGTAAACATGTTTTTTTCCATCTTGATGTCTTGGATTATGATCGGTATATAATTGTAATTTTTTCATTAATGATTTTATCCTTTTAAATCATTATAAAAGTATAAAGATTAAAAGATATCAAAATAAATTAAATAATGCGAAAGTATAAAGATTAAAAGATCGGTATATAATTGTAATAAAACATATAAAGATAAATTAAATAATGTGAAAGTATAAAGATTAAAAGATAAAAAGATAAAATGGTAGTTAGTTTAACCTTTGGATTATGAAAACTTAAAACACTTTATGTTTTTTTTGGTTTTTTTTTATAATATTTAAATTTCATTATGAAATCTTTGTTAAAATTGCAATATTGGATGGATAAAATTGTTGTTTTTAATGCAGAAATGGATTCAATGTTCTTGAATACCTTTATTATAACAAGTTTGTGTAATGCAAACATTAGATGTTTACAATTCCATCATTCCAAAAATGATTTTGATCAAATTTTAAGTTAAAATATCGATTCATTGAATACATACATCACAAAATCAATTTTACCCATGGTATGAGCTTGTTTTAGGAAAATATGTGGAAACTTAGTAATAGTCATTTATTGAAAACAAGCATATTCACATTGCAACCAATACACCATGATGTAACTAGTAGGAAGAACCACTCTTTTGTTATTGCTTTCATTTGAATAAGGATCATGGTATATTTGGGCCTTATATGTTTTTATGGACTACTTTTATTAATCAATATAAGATATTAATTTTGTATAGTGACATTTTGATGTCATTAAACCAATTCGAAGACACATAGGTTAAGAATATGAAAGGGGAACTCTATAATATTGTAAATCGAATCGTTTCCAACTATACTCAAGTATACATCTTACACTAAAATACAAAATATATATTTTTACAATCTCGACATTTTCCTGTTTGTTATCATTGGAATCTAATCATGCAATGTTTAATAAAATTGCATTTCTAATTTGATGATGTTGATTTTGACATTTTCGTGTTTGCCATCACTAGAATCCGATTTGCAACTCATGGGAAATCTTGCAAACAATAATAACAAATACATCATCCAAGCATTGGGTATGCCTATTGAATGATCTGTCACAAATTTCACCAATGGTTCAAATGCACAGTAAGATGATGACCATCAAATAGAAAAACAAATATTCTTATGGGTAGGGAAGAGAGTAATGTTATCCTACAAATTATGGGTCTAATCAAGATTAGTAAATGGTGCATGCAGAGTGGTCATGCAAATTATATACACACTTGGATCTATCTCTCCTAAGTTACTACCCTATATTGTCCCCGCATCTAATAATTACATTGGGTCTCCATGGGACCAATATCAACCAAAGAACATGTTAATTCCACCCATAAATTGCAGTAACAAGAAACAAATCCCCCTCAAGATCGCTTGGGAATTGACTATCCATAAAAACCAAGGATTGACATTAACAAGGTCAACCATTGAAATTGGTAACAATGAATGCCAATGATTGACCTTCATAACAATGGCACGCACTGCAACATTATAAGGAATGTGAATTACACTACCGTTCTCCTTAGAATGTTATGCAAAGATGAAAGCCACTTCATATGTATTACTTCAAACAAAGGAAGAGGCACATGCCTTCATTCTTTGTCCCTTTCACACTTAAAATTGCAACCCTCAATCCCTGCACCCCCCTTACCAAATGAAAATACCAATGTTGATTTCCAATATAGTTAGAGTCAAACTTGATCACTACCTAGCATTTTACTATTTTACTCACATATATATACTTTCTCGTATGACAAATTAGGTGCATTTAATTTTACTTGCCATCAATTATATGGGTTTCTATCTATTACTTATTGGTACTTGCAATAGAGTTTCTTTTCAATTTCATCGACTACTATGCTTACCATAAATTAGGTAGACTTTTTTTCAACACATAATATTATATTATGTGCATACACACAAAAAGTGGTGATTTGGTATAAGAAGACCAACATTTTAAAATATTAAACTATAGAATATCAAGGGATATGAAGGTATTCTAAAACCAATTTAAACTTAAAAGAGTACATTTCAATTCATTTCAATATTAATGTTTACTTAATATTAAAACATAAAATTAATATAATATTTAAAAAGAAGAGAGTTTACAATTACATTTTAACAAAATTATAAAAGAAATCTAGAGGAACATGTGTGATAAAAATGTATAATTTAAATAAATTTAATGTTCTACAAAGTTATAAGTTTAAATATAGAGAAACTACTATCTAAATACTTAAAATTCCTTTCATAATTACAAGTTTAAATATGGAGAAACTACTATCTAAACTTTTAAGATTCCTTTCATAATTACAAGTTTAAATGTGAAGAAAATATTAAATATACACTTAAAAGATCACACAAAATATAAAATTTAAAATAAAATGACATATCAATTAAAAATTAATGACATGGGAAGGTCGAGTAATTAGCCGAATGGTAAGTCGCTCTTGTAATAAAGGTGTGACCCATGTTCAATTCTCTTGAAGGCATTTCTCACTTGAATGGGAGTGCGGTTCGGTGAATGGGCATGTTTAGGGTGCATTGCATTGTAGGAGCATGAAACCGGGATACGAACCCCCACCTTTTCCCCAGATTTGGGTGACAAGAGGAATGACATGGGCGACAGGATGGCACAGGAAACCAAGGACGTGGCCCACCATGTCATCATCCCACTCAATACTACAGTGGACGGCCAGGTGGACGATGGGTGGCCACATGCACATCGACACCCTCATGCGACCGACACCCATCAGGAACACCACGAGAATGAAGTCCATTTCGTCGGCGATCAAATTCTGGCCACTTCATTTGATGACACCAGCACTAGCAAGGATGTCGGCGAACCTGATCTTCCAAGTAGTACCAATCCCCTCAACAATTAAGGCCGAGCAGGCTAGGTACAGAGCAGTTATGGCTTACCATTACGCCCATCAGAATTAGTGCATTATGGCTTCCTCCTTGCTCCTCGCCCTTTAGCTACTACATTTCGTCACCCAAAATTGGCTCATGCTCTGTCTGCCCAAGATCTATACCGACCTTCGCTCGATGCTTAGCTCCCCCTGTGCCTGTTACAGTAATTCTCACCCGGGGAATCTCATGTCGCCGCATCGAAGAGGACCTCCTAGAGGCGAGAGAGGACGTGGAAGGGATGGTAATCCCGTAGAGCCACCTTTTCACCCGCATGTCATCAATAGAGAGTACGAAGCCGAGGTTTTGGAGGCTTTGAGAACCCTAGTCAATGACTGGGAGGAAAAAGTATATGGCTCTCTCACTGCAGCTACCTGCACCACGTCCCGCAGGGTAAACTATTGGGTTTTCAAAAATCTACTCACTAGGCTCATCCTCCGTGCTGTCAACCCTCTGTAGGACAACAACGACAACCCTGACCCTGTCCAGCCACCACCGCCTACACCCCCTCCTTCGGCCCTTCCACTTCTCCCCACACCTCCCCCTCTGCTCCCCCCTAGTTAGAACATCCTCACCTCTTAGCAACGCCAGTTTGTGCAACAGAAAGGGAAAGCTGTCAAGAAATCGTCACCTCTACCAGTCAAACAGCCACCACCCAACTCGGGAAATTCCACGAATAGCGACTCCACTGGCGGTTTCAATGAACTAGAACAGAAGCAGAAGAATGGCAAAAGGAAGGACCTTCAATGGGGAACAGAGTACAGCTGCCCAATCACCAAGGTACCGTATGAGCCACTATGATACCAGGTGTCTCAACTCTCCAGGTGTCTCGACTCCATAGGTTTTCTCAAGGGTTTTTGCTTTCCAGTCTCTACCAACTGTCTAGCTTAGGCTAGCTTGACTTTTATATCTCCTCTGTTAAGTAATTTTTGGATGGTTAGGATCTGTTTTCCCCTTAAAGGGGAGGATCATTTTTTGAACTCTTGGACGGCCTCTTTCGACTTTGTTTCGTGTTCTTGTAACACGCGGACTTGTATCATTAACTGTACTTTTATCTTTACTTAATAGATTACTCCTGAACTTACAAACAAAAATTAATGATATGGGGTTGCACGAACATGAGGAGTAACCATTGACTTTGAATTAAATATAGTGAAAATGTTTGTATGGGGATTGGGAAAAAGAACAAATAATCAAGCAGAATGGTTGGCTCTACTGCAAGCCATGAAAATTGTAACTCAACTAAATATTTCAAAATTTCTCACCTTTAGGGATTCCAAAATTGTGATCCAAATACTGCACAATTCTTACAAGGAAAAATCCCTCTAATTGTGCAAAAATGAATTCACAATATTCTCATTAGCTCATTCGTGGTTATCTTTTACCACATTAAGTGAGAAAATAATGGGCTTGTTGACAATCTAGAAAATCATGAAAGTAGGTAGACCAACGATTGATATTTTTCTTATTATCAACTCTCGATTAGGAAATGAATCTCATGTTAGAAACAAGTAAATGGGGCATTGTTCTATGAAACAACCAAGGTAAACCATGGTAATTCAAGTGAGCAAGAGAATTTGGAGGGGAGTAATTTGGCACCCCCCTCTAAACATAAAAAATGATGTCTTTCTCATGTGGAGGGAAAGTGGCTTCCATCTAATAAGATGGGCATGCTAAGAAGTAAATGTTTTGGGCATTCAAAATGAATGTGCCATTAAGGCCACCATAGGGATAGTCCTCTCCTTCACTCAAATGGTGTAGTCTCGCATAAACATGGCTTTGACATTAGATATGGATGATTTCAAGGGAAATATGTTATATAATCACTGGGATAAAATAATGAAATGAGGGAAGCCGCAATCTGAGGATGGGAATATCTTTAGAGACTTGTTCAAAATCAGGTTTGTAGAGTAGAATAGTTCTTTTCCTTTATGTCGTTCCCCTCCTTTGGGGATGGAGGAAGAATCATGTTTTTTTCTTCTAGGGTTTCCAATAAGTTTATCATGTTTCATATATATACTTCTGAATAGTCTGCTCTCTCAAGTGAAAAGGAAAGAGACAATTTTTCTGTAGATTGGATCTCTCATCTCTTATTCACGGTGGATAGAGGAGCCATGGCCTTCTAACATGAAATATATGCTAGTTCGAGAGGCTAACTAGAAGACTTCAAAAGAACGTTGAGGGTGGTTTAGGAAGCAGTTGGGAGAGTGCACCAAAAAATTGCAACCCTGATAAAGGAAGAACGACTCAATTGGAACAATATAGCTTGTCTAGAGTCTAAAATACATTATTTAGATGGCAATATGCATGAGAAAATTGCTTTGATGGACGAAGTAAGAAAGGACCTAGAGCAATTGGTGAAAATGAACCATTGTAGTCACTATCAAGTGTCTCCCTCGAATGAAGCTAGGCCCATGGACGAAGTTTCAATTATTGTAACTCAACCAACATTGTAACCTCATTTGAGGACCAAAACAATATTGTAGTTAAGTTAGGACATTGGGGATAGGCATCCAAATAACACCCCTTTGTCACTTACATCTAAGACAATTTTTGTCTTCTAGGGAACCAAAATCCTCTAGTATTTGTTGAGACGGTCATAACTAGTTTATCGGGGGCCCTTCCGCTCTATGGGGGTAAGACACAATGAAGGGGTTCTGGAATTCAAGGTGGAATACTGCACTCCATTATTTACCGAATGCCAACCCTCTATAGTCCCCTCGGTGCATGCCGAGGACCATATCGAGTGTCAAGGTCCGAAGTACCAGGAAACCATCCTGAATGTGTCATGAATGAGGTATCCTAGTTTCCATACTTTTAGGGATCTTTTACCTGAGGTCCCTCTCATTAGTGGGGGTTCTCTTAGCCTTTGGTCATTCCATTTTATATTGTTTGAATATGAATTTCACCACTCAATAGAGGATACAATTTGCGAGGGACTTCCATCTTGTACCTAGCATATTGCTTGCACTTATACCCCACAGGATAGTGTGTCATTTTCTTCATAGGCAGCATTTCTTATTGTATTTCTGAACGCTTTGTTGTAGACTCATCTACTGTGACACCCTATTACAGTTCAGTTTTAGAGCTTTCTTTTTGGCCTGTGTGCAACCATTTATCAGCTCTCCTTCTACACACTCGGTTGTAGCTATATTTTTGAGCTTGTGTTTGATATCCTTGAGCCTTCATTCATCATATAACACACCATCACGTCATCATTGCTCCACCATGCTAATCCCAGATACTTAGGGGGGATACCCCTCAGTTTGGCTCCTTGAATCGTCATCGTTGGATCCATTTTGGTGTCATTCACCACCTTCAGATCCATACACTACATCTAATTCATATTTGGATTCCTAACAATACGAACCTACCTTGTTCACTTCCCCATCTAGCCCCATGGATTATGGACCTCCCAACCCATTCTAGGGGGGTATTGTTAGTAGTGGACTTATGAACGCTCCACCCGTCATACCAGATATCACTTATGTTGGCCCTATAGGCACTAGACCTAGTGGCCCATTCACCATCGCACACACTGTTGTTGGTTCACTAACCACTAGTGGTATCCCCACTCCATACACCATGGTTTACTTTATTCTTACATTCATGCATGGAGGCATAGGCCCTTCTACCACTATTCTGGATATTCACACCATTCTAGTGACTACTTCTACTGTCAGAAGTCACCCCATCAACTCCCATTTTCCCAATATACCTACATGCCCGCCAACCCCAACACCATTGTCATCCCTCCTAAAAATAGTCCAAGTCCTAGTATGTGATTCATGGCTAGTATCAACCTGCCCAATTTGTCATGGCTAATGAATGACCCCATCCGTCATGACCCATTATGGCATCCCATGCCTACCAAACTCCTTTCAGACATCCCTAAGTTTGAGGGAAAAGCGGGAGAAGACCCTCATAACCATATAATGTCCTTCCACTTATGGTGTTCCTCCAACAACATAGTGGACGACTCTATCTGATTGCAACTATTCCAGCACACACGCACTAGTGTTGCAACCAAATGGTGCATTGAGCTTCCCCATGCAGCTTAACCTAATTTTTCCTCTTTATTCTCAATGTTCCTCCAATACTTCCATCTACATGTCCCTTATGATGAGGGCATGGAAATCATGTTATCATGTAGACATAACACTGCTACCCATATCACGGATCAAATCCATGAGTGGCATCATCGTTGCAGTTTGTGCAAAATCTAGTTAGATGACATGATCTTCCTTGATTGGTTTCTTAAAACCTTACTGCCCCTTATTTCCAAGGATGTTGCATATGAACACCCAAAAACTGAGGAAGAAGCAATCCTCAAAGCACAACAGTTTGACCTTATCTATTCCCAATCGAGTTACCTTTACGCCATCATACATGATGCTCCTCATGTTGGCTCATCACAGTGCGATACGGCGATGACATCCCATGCTACTAATGGAATCATTAGCTTCGTTACCTAGCACCCCCACTTATACATGGCCTCTCCTTTGATGTCACCTCACTTCGGTAATACCCCTAATGTTTCTCAACTTGAATACACACCTAACATTTCACGTGCAATGGCTCAGTCCAGAGACACACCTTCATATGTGTCTCCTGCACCCATTCCTTATGTTCATGGACTGAATTTCTTGGAACCTGCATTTAATGTCCAAAAAGTAGGATTTGCAGCGCCTACACCCACTTCCTACTACCCACAACCTGTGCAACCTACACATTCTTTGACCCTGACTCCTCTTATTCCTCAAGGATAGGGCTATGCTCTGTAGAACCTCCCCAACCAACCTACCCCCAATAACCAACAAGGGAATGGAAGAAGATAGAGAGGTAGGAATTTGGGACACAACCAACCTCAAAGGGGTGGTTAACAGCCCTACCCTCCTAGCAATAACATAGCTAATACTCTTATACAGAACCCTCGAAGTCCACCTAGACTTGGTAAGAACCCTCAGTTACGGACTAATCATTTGTGTAACATTTTTATATTTATGGACATTATACACACCAGTTCCCAACAATGCATCGAGTCCACCACTTATTACAAGCCAAAAATCAATGTGAAACCAATGTTGTTTCTCTGGCACAACCAAAGCCAGCACCACAAGATTCGTTGCCTATGGTGTCACAGAATATGTTACTGATCCAAGGTGTGGTTGCAGCCCAACCATTGGTCCAATAAAATACCGCAACCACTTCTTCGATTCAATTCATCGATCCTGGTGTCCATCATATTATGACATTGTTATCTGACGTCAACTTACAAAATCAACTCAACCAACTTATATGGATCCACCGCAGAAACCATTAATCCCTCCACGACATCTCCCTCCACTGTTATCGATGTATCCTTACATTTTTTGATACCCCCCATGGATGGGACTACCAAAGTAACTAGTTTCCCTTTGTGTCGTGTTGCGAACAACCTCGTTGCTAGAGCCACTCTCAATTACAGTATTGTCAATTACTTGCCCCAGTCTCCCTCTTCCATGCTTGCTCTGGAAGTCATAATAACTTGTCCTTCACAACGCAAATCCTTTCTATCCCCTTTAGGTTTCATCAACTCCTTTGATTCCAGATTGATCACTTTCAACTTGGATTAAGGAGAACCTCAGATGGCTTCATCCATAGCCTTCCAGTTTCTTGTCAGTGTTTTGAATTTGGTTATTCGTTAATGCATCATCGATGAGGGTGCATCCACTTGTGTTATATCAACCTTTGTTTAGTATAATCTCATATCCCAACCCTTCAACCCTCAACCATCGCCCTTCATTCTTACAATGGCCTCACTTCCCAACCACAAAGCGTTCTCATGAATGTCCCCATTGAGTTGGATGGAAAAACTGTGTTGATTGACATCGAGGTTTTGAAATCCCATCTAGATTACAACCTCCTCCTTGGACTTAGTTACATATATGAAATCCAAGCCATTGCTTCTACCATCTTCTGACTCCTGATGCTCCCCCATGATGGGAATATTGTGACTGTCAATCAATTGACATACTATGATCCTAAAGGACCAGTCACTCCATAGCGTTTTCTCCATATCATTGACATCACCATCGATAGAATATCCATCTCCTCCCTATCTGTCGTTGGTCCAGTCCTGTTTACCAGTTCCACTTTGACTGACACCTTTTTGTCCCTACCACCTCCTTCCTATATGACTTCCATATCAGATTTTTGCACCATCACATATGGTAACCTTCTGACCTCATAACAACCTTACTTGCATACCACTCCCCCCATAGTGTTTCTCTGTGGAATTATTGGGGTTCATTTCTTGTGTACACCATACCCTTTCGCTTTCTACCCTTTGGAATTGTGAGTAAAGCAGTCATGTCTACTCTAAACCTTTTGGGATTCACTTTGGGCAATCCAGTGTGGTACCTCAATCCACCCAACCCCACCCCGACACCACAAATCATGTTGACACCAGTCCAACCTATTGAGACAGTGTCACACCCATCTCTTTGTACACAACTGACTCCTTCAACATCTCGTCCTACACCCCCTCCTCCCATGAAGACTGGGGGCAAGGCACCAAAAGACCCAGTAGAGACACGTCCACGCCTACTTGTGTCTTATGCGATGTCATCATCCATGCAATGCAAAATTGTCCCAATTATTTATTTCTTTTCACCCACGTGTGCATAGTAGTAGAGACCAATGACACTCCAGTTGTTAATATACCCAACATCCCTGCGGTCAAGAACAAATTGCTATGAACAAACCACTTGTGTGCAGTTTGTGGCTTATATGGTCATTATTCCCATCATTTCCCAAACTAGCCCAAGTACCAGTCCCACCTAGGCTAATTTTCATAAGCACTCTTTTGAGTCTTAAATCACTATCCTTGAAGAAATCCACCCTTCGGCTTCCTCCTCGAATACCACCAACACCATCTTTGTGATCTCCACTTCCAGTCTCTCATTGACAACGAAATATCCCTCTGATCTATCTAGGCACCACTTTCGTAACAACGAAGCAATCCTTGAATATCTCACAAATATTGAGTATCCTTGGTATGACCTGCACTGAAAATCAACCAAAACCACCACCAATTTTACCCCATTCCATTTAGTCCATGGTGTGGAGTCGGTTCTTCCCATTGAATGCCAAATTTTGTCACTCCACCTTGCCGTCAAGATTCTACCTGATACTTGACCATTGGGAAAATTCCTACTTATTCTTGAACAAACTAATAATGATCATCATGGTGCTCTCCAAATGATCAAAGCAACTAAGACCCGGTTGAAGTCTCATTATGACTCCTACATCCACACACGCACCATTAACGATGGGTACCTCATCCTCTTTTACGATCAATCCCATGATAATACTGGAAAATGGAAGCTCAAATACATGTGTTATGTCCCTTATGCCATCCATCGTTGTCTCAAAAAGGGAGCATACCTCCTTGTTGACTCTGAAGTTCTCCTCTTGAAGAATCCCCACAATGGGATCTACCTCAATATATTATATGCCTAAGATGACCAGCCTAAATACCCTTGCATCATAGTTTTTCCTTCTTGTTTTTCATCATTTTTACCACGAGTCTCACAATTTGTTTCGTTGGTTGTTCCATGGATGCTACCTTTCCCTCCTATGTTGGTCTCGTTGATGGTGCAAGTAGATGGTCTCCTAATATCGCCTAGACTGCGTGGGTCATTTATTCCCCGTCACATGAGTTGATCTATATCGATGAAATGCATGTTGGTATTGCTACCAACAACCAGGATGAGTACAATGGTGTCGTTGGTCTCCTGATCGCCTCCCTTCACTTGGGGATTCATCGCCTTGATGTCTTCCTAGACTCCCAGTTGCTTGTCGTCTAGTTGAATAACTACTACTGGGTACATGATCCCTGCCTCTTTAGAAATTTCCTATGCACTAGGAACTTGGTTAGAAATTTTGAATCCATTTCATTCATGCATGTTCCCATAAGTCTCAATAGTGTAATAGACCAAATGGCTCATCACGTTCTAGAGTGGCACATCAATCATCACATATAAAAAATAAAATATATCATGCATCATCATATCATCATGCATACATATGTCATATACATCATATAGGCATAGTCATCATCATAACAAGAGACTCATAAAATACAAAAAAAAAATATGTATCCATGTGCATCCATATCATAATCAGTTTAAAAAAGAGAAGCCCCACAGGCTTTCTCATCATACATATAATACAAAAATTCCCCATGCTCAACCACATTGGGGGGGGCACCACATCCTGTTAATTTGATTATGAGTCCTCTGACTCTATCTCCTCCTTAGTATCCTCCTCCTCATTGATCTCTCCTCCTCCATCGACACATCACACTATGTCGCCGCTTTGACATACTCAACATCCACTGCAGTCCTCCTCATCAGAGAGATCCACTCATGAGGGGCCTAGTAGCATGCGACGATCAAGTCGTCATCTACATACTTCCACATATCATCTATGAACCCCTCCAGTAAGCTCTCCACATTTAGCCAAAATGAGTCTAATGTAGCACTCTATCTCCTCCTCTTCTAGTGAGCGGGTGGATCTAACCCCTCCATTATGCCCCTGCATCACTAGTATCTTGTTGGAGGATGTGGTCCCACATCTTTACATGCACACAGTATGTCATCATTATCAATCACATGTATACTCTAGCTACCATTATGCTATTAAACCACAATATATGACTGAAATGACAAAGATTCACGTATACATACCATCTGGTCCCCAAACCTGCCCAAGAGGTAGAGGCATCTCTAGATCTCCTTGGTACTCCATGCCCGCATATGGATAGTCCTTAATGAGGATTGGAAGTTTTTTCCACTGTGCAAATAGATCATGGGTGAAGAAATGACCTACTAGACCGCCTCCCTCCTAGATCATTATCTCGCACCACCGCCTCATACAAGGCTCATGTGGTCCCCCCTTGTTTATAGGCCTCCATTTGGTCAACTCCTTCTGTGCACCACAGAGTCATGCGACGTTCATTTTTCACATTGTTCGCACTAATGGGTTTGGTTTCACACTCTGTCCACCTATGGGACTCACGTCTCATTCTCTCCCTATCTTTTTTTGGGTCATTTCTTGGACTTACCTTGATTTAAGTGCCACCAGGAAAGTTGAATCCCTTATGTATTGGAATGTTCACAAGCCCTCTACTCCAGCCATACTAAAAACTTGGCATTATTTTACCACCATTCATTGTCCCGTTAGAAGGCCCCACCAGTGTTCCACTATTGATTTTTCTCCATGTCATCCATGATCCCAACATCACCCCTATTGGTACATTGAACACTTCCTCCTTGCTTGACTGACCATTATGGAGTTTTTGTTAAGATCTTTTTTTACTCCTTAAAGAATGAAAATATTTTCGAGCACGCTTGCTTCCTTTCACACTCGTTAAAGTATTTTAAGGGGCATTTATGTGGTATATTTTATCCCCTTTTTCGGACTATGTAGACTAACTAAAGAAAAGGACCATCCTAGCACCTTCCACTGGAATGGTTCTCTTGTATCCTTTTATGATTTTTTGGACATCGGGACCGTAACTTAAGAAAAAGCTCATTTATGGGTTGTATTTAAGCTCTTTTCCAACCCTCTCATAAAAAAAAATATAGTCAAGAAAAATTGCTTTCATTCTTGCTCGTAAAAGTATTTGAATGATTGTTCAATCAATATAGGTTTATCCTTTTTCGTCTCGGTTGGACTACCTATGAAAAAGAAGTCTCTTTGCCCCTTCCGTTTGGGAGAGTTCTCCTTTGTACATTTTTATCCTTTTTCAGGCTTAGGAGACTACTGTACAAAAAAGAGACCCATTGGATTCTTCTTCATGTTTTCAGACTCTCTAAACATGAAAACACCATCAAGCATTTACCGTATTGGGCTCGACAAAAATCCATGAGACAATATAATACTAATCATAATTTTATCCTTTCTTTGAGTTGATCCTCAAACAATGAAGAAGGCCCAAATGGTGCCTGTCAGTTCCCACATATATTGCATATAGTCTCCCATTATAGTAGTCCCCCCATTGGGTCTACTTTTTTCAAAGTAATATGCAATGAGTTTCCCTTGGATCCCCTAGATATAACCTGTCCAATTAATTTCCCTACTATTTCCCAGTCATCTCCCCAGTTCCACAACTATGATTCCCTCCACATGATTCAGTATCATATGTTTCTAGGTCAACCCTGTCATTATACTCCAAACAAAGGGATTTTGAGCCTCCCATACTCCCCTTCCCCTATTCCCCATTCAGTGTCTCAATCCCATTATTATGCCATATACCTAGTTGTCCCTCTCATGCTTCTATCAAGGAAATCTCATTGCCTTGGTACTTGCAAGTCTCCCTCTGTCGACGCCAACACATCTATTCCAGAGGATAGACCCAGAGGTCCTTGTATCTTGGTTTCATCCACCTCATTGATGATTTCCTTGGACCACTTGAAAGGAGTCCTTAGTGCCTTTTAAGTTGGTTGTGTCTCACGGGCTCAACTACAGCTACATTATCACACCATTGAGATTCGTACAGGGTATTGGTTCCTTCAATATTTTGTCGAAGACCCCAGTTGTCACTCGACTCTAGCACATTGGTGAGTCTACTTGGGACCCATACAATTTCATGTACCTTGTGATATCTGGGCTGCGTTAGAGACAGTGTTCAGAATCCCCTCGGTATAATGCTTTCGTATATCTCTATTGTCAGATGGCATTTATTGTACCTCAAAGACTCCGACTCTCAATCATTGAGTCCATACAATTGTGTACACCTTCAGATCCAGTAGAGCATTAGTTGTTGTGATATTGCATTCCGAGAGAATGTGTTGAGGGGGTTGATAGGTCGTATGTCATCATTACCATATTAAATTAATGTATTAGTTAATCCTTCATCCATGAGAAGTTGGAGTGGGTGTAACCGCTCCAACCATATCTATGACGTACAAATATTGAATTCAAGATGAATATCAGGCAGTTGAATGCATTCGACTCAATTAATTTGTCTTGGTTATATGTGTATGCTTACTATCTGTTTGATTACAACATTTGTGTCGTTTCATTCTCCGTTCGGTCTGGGTAAAAAGAAACATGAAATGAAGAAAAACCTGAAAACATGTATGAAATTAAAGACTACATATGTGTGCATAAATAAATTGTCTACGAGAAGGATCAAAGTTCTAGTTGAATTATACTGTGCTCGGTGGCACGATATTCCTCTTAAGCAAGACCACATATGCCAACAGCAAGAATCGACCATACATATGATGGAAAGGAAAGATATTCACTGGTCGTTGTATTGCTGATCATTGCAAAGAATTCTGGATTGTTCATGATAGTAGAAAGTTTATGTTAAATGGATTGCTCATGAGTTTGACTACACACATGAAAGAATAATCAAGGATTAAATAATTTGATCATTCAAGCTTGAATAACTTTGTATAGATCAGTGATTGCATTGTGGGACCTCCATAATCACTTGAACCAAGATAATATATCAACTATCGACTGGCCATAGTTTATTAAAACACTTCATCCTTCCCATTGATTAGTAGACTACTAACTGACTAATAGTCTGATCGACCATCACAAATTGCTCTTGATTCGTGTGTGCGCGGGTTATCTAGTTGCATGATATTTGACCAATCCTGTCGGTTCAAGCAGTTGAGTGTCGACCCCGACAGTAGAATAATTAGAACATTGAAGGACATTGACCTTACATTGATCGATTTGGTTGACTGTAGATGCAGAGGGGAGCACTCGTGTACCGACCATTAACAATAGTATGATGACGAGTCAATTGTTTAGCGACTATTTGGTCAATGTAATCATGTAAGTCACTATGTTGTAGACTACTAAAGAAGAGCCTTGACGATGGTTGTGAACAACACCTATGGAGAAAGAAATCAAGAAACATGCAAAATATAGATTGGAGATGCTTGCTACGCTCATGTGCTGATAAAGAAATAATATGGAAAATCAAGATTACAACCCACTGCTTGTCGGTGCTAGAATTATGTTTAAAAACACAAGATGTTGAAAAGTTCATCAAAGGATGGAAACCATCCTACAATTTAAATGCCAGTCAGAACCAACTGCCTAGTGTCCAAGCAATCACCTGACCAATTTGACCATAGTAGCATCGAATACCATAATCGACCAAATTCAATTGATTTTGGTATCTTCTTAATATATCATTTTGTTCAAATTCTCATGTAGAGTCTGTATGCACATGCAAAACAAAAATAATTTTTTTCATGGATTCTCCTCAAAGAAAATATTTTTCTACAATATTATATTTTATTTGAACTTTCTCAAATATTTTTGTGAATAATGTAGAATCTTGCAATAGTTTTAGCACTTGACTGACTCTCTCTGGATGAAATTATTGAGATAATTTCTTAGTTGATGAAGACATTTGATTTCCACCGATTGAAGTTTAGAAAGACATCTGAATTCCCTGTCAACCTTTCTACACGAAACTCATCGACTATAGATTTTATCGATTAAGATAATTCTATTTTTCCAGTCATTGGAGTAGCCAACAAGGAAGTAGTCTCCTTGTTCGCTAGAGGAAGAGATTGACCACTTGCTACACTTGGTTAACTGAAAGATAGAATTCATCAATCAAAATAACCATTAACTCAAGGAAGATTATGAAAGGTGACCAGACTATTTGTTTCAAGTGTCCTTCGATTATAAGATTGCCTTTGTGCAAAGTGTGGACGACCCTTGTTGAAGGGTCCCTAGTTGATGACGTTGGTCGAATTTCCTTGTGGAGACTGCAACAGTGAAGAATATAGCCACGAGGATCAGGACTACCGATTTAAAATATCATCGACCAATGGATACTTTCAACTCCTTTTGGACTGAAGTCATCGACTAGCCATTGACAAGCACGTCTATACAGTTTCTTGTTTTCCTATTGATTATCTTAGTATACTTCATTGTTTATCGATTGGTAAAGTTTGTTGAGGTGATTGTTGTATAAATATTAAAAATTTTCATGTGCCCTTTTAAAGTTAATATTGTATTTTAGTTGACCCATTCAACTAGTCGATGCCTAAGTTGGTCGATATAGACGACTTCTTAAAATTTGTCAATTGGTTAATATTTTATAGGGTCGGCTTTAATTTTGTTTGACGTATTTCAATATTATTTTTTTGATCGGTATGTAAAATGGGTTGGTATTCAAAGAAAAAAGTGTTCATTGGTCATGTAAAGTTAGTCGGTTCTAACCTCTTGTAGTTGAGTCTTCTGTAAGTGACTCTGTTGTAAATTTTTGAAGTCAAGAGGGGGTTAAACATGAGTCTCTTTGGAGTCAGTAGATCTCCTCAATTTATGTAATTTAGTTGGTCTCTATTCGACTTATATAGTCGATTCAGTTAGGTCCATAGCAGTTGGTCAAACCAAAAGTGGTCGTTCCCGACCAAGATCAACCACTGAGCATACAATTTAAACTTCCAGGCATCCTCGCGAAAGATTAAGTAGACAAAGAATATATTCAAGTAGAATATATCTTACACCACACGCACACAAAAAACGATCTTAATGATAAAGATGATGACAAAAGTTGGATGGTGATTACATAAGTTGAAGGTAGAGACACAGTGTAGAGAGAAAGCCAAAAGACCTCCATCTAATCTATTGAAGATGAGTCTGGCTAGTTGAGTAAAGGATGCGTCTTCACCAACTGTTGCCCTATTGAAGTCCTCTATTGATTGAATCACATCTCATGGTTGTTTACTTCATATTTGTTCGCTTCGGGAACGAAGCAACGTTTTGTCGGTGGGGGAGATGTTGAGGGGGATGATAGGCCTTATGTCATCATTATCATATTAAATTAATGTATTAATTAATCCTTAATCCATGATAAGTTGGAGCGTGTGTAACCACTACAACCATATCTATGATGTACAAATATTGAATTGAAGATGAATATCAGGGAGTTGAATGCATTCGACTCAATTACTTTGTCTTGGTTATTTGTGTGTGCTTACAATCTGTTTGATTACAATGGAATTCCATTGTTTCTATCTACCATTTCTTCGTATATGTATTTGTATTCAGCCTCCCATCGAGGCCACCATAATGTACTTCCATTTGTATGTATTGATTGGCTCCCATTGTTTGAGCCTCAATCCCCATTTTTATATTGATACATCGATACGAGCATCAGTATGCCTGCCTCGTCCATATATATGTCTGATATTATATGTACCTTATCCATTTTTTAGAAGTAATACAAATCAAAATCCACACCAGTTCGAATGAGGAGAATTCACTCCTCCACAGTCCTCTCTCGTTTCTCTGTCATTGTCACCATTTCTCCCTTGATCCTATGATGTATGTCGACCATATGATGAGCTCCCACCTTCACACATCAGGGGGGAATATGTTAACACAAAAAATTGTCCACGCAGCTCTCTATGGTACAAACCATATTTATACATTATAATCCCACCATTATTTCCTATATTTTGACCTTCACAATTAAATTCCACCCAAATTGGTCCAAAACATCATTATTCCTTCCTCCATAAACACAGGGAATATGGGCATTTATTGCAACATAACCCCCATTCTCCCAAAAAGGACCAAAAAACCCTAAAATGAAAATGGGTCAAAAGCCATGGATAAATACCATACACTATGAAAAACCATGGATCAATGCCATGGGAAAGAAAATCCTGGATCATCCTCTAAATACATTGTGAAGGTCCACCCACAAACATTCCACATTTTTTACATTTTTCAATAGTTGGCTAGCTTTTTTTCAACCATTTTCAGTCACACCTTTTTCCACACCATCCCACGTTGCATGTTGAGTTTAATCCATGGAACCCTTGATTCATTTCTCGTTGACAACCCTTGTTGGAGAAGATGGTAGAACCGAATCGTGGGATCCATTGGACCAACTCCTCAAATGGTTGTAGTGGCCCATTTATAAAGATATGAGTACTTGTAATTTTTTTATTAGTTAGAAGAAAAATTATATTATCTAAAAAATATTTATTGTTACTTGTTTGATAGTCAAGGTTGAGCACTTCCCTTGCACCATGAACTCTACCCTTAGATCTGGTTTATCTAAGGTAGGTGCTTTTACATGCAGCTGTGTTGGTTGTCGATCCCGGTCTTCTAGATTCATATATATTTTATTTTTTCAGCTATGTTTGTACCCTAGGTTTATTGTACACTCGTCCCAGCTAGGGAGTGTGGGGGGCACATCTCCCTCAGCTAGGGGTCCGGGGGCGAAGCCCCTGAAGGAAATTTTTGGGATGTTTGTTGGACAACAGTCTGATGACCCATGGAATTGGGTGACCCGTAGTATTTTCCCATGGTATTTCCCCTATAAAAGGAAAGAATTGTAATATGGTTTTTTATTGTATTGTGTCATCGTAAACAATCTCTATGATTGCGTGAGAGAGACTGTGAGTGTGTGGAGAGGAAGTGCATCAGGGTTGTTGCAGGTTGTATCCCTTCATTTTGCTAGACAATATAATAGAAAGGACTGGTAATTTTTGTGTGGACATAACCCATCTTGGGTGAACGATATTATATCTGTGTCTCTCTTGTAATGTGTTTAAACGATGTTTGCATCTTGTTTAATTATTTAACTATATAATTGTTATTACTATGCGATCCTGTTTTCTAATAAGATGGAGAAAAATATCCACTACACTTGGTCTTCAATGGTTGCTCCTTGGCTCTCTGTGGCTGCACTAAAGAATAGAATGGAGGAGAGAAGAGTATGGGAAAGCTTGGGGTGCATCACCCAAGGTAGCTAAGGAACATCACTTAGAAAAGGAATCTATGCTTCACTCAACATCAAAACAATAATGATCAAAACTTGTTCAAAGGAGTTGGAAGCATTCCTTTATAGATTGAGTGACTTGTTGAGCAAGTCGTCCAACCTATTGAGCCAGTTATCCACTTGCAAAACCTAACCCTAACCCATGAGTGTGCCTTCCTTGAGTATATTAACAAGTTTAATCTTTGGGAAATGTTTCCTTGCTTTGCATCCTTCAACCAAATTGGAAACTGCACCCTCCTTAACCAAAAGTTATCTGTTTTATGACTAACAAATTTTCTACACTTTCTTTCTTTTCAAACTTCCTTGATTTTCCGTGCTTTTAATTAAGTTTCTATCTGTTTTATGACATATTGCTTTTGCCTACTTTTGTACCCTTGCCATTTTTTGATCCTAAGCAAGTTGGATTTTCTAATGTGCCCTTCTACCTTCTAGCACATGTACAAATCATTTCCCAAATTAATTATTCTCCATAATAATTAATTACATACAAAAACCAGAATTAGAAATTTAATCTAATTCATGCCTCAATAATATTAATTTATCAAACTCCCTAGGCATAATTGATTTAATTCATTTTTTAAATCCCTAGGCACTGACAAGGTCAACACTTTAATGTCCTTTAAGGAAGGGACACGACACTAACACTTCTAATATTTGAGTAAGAACAAGAATGAGCTAACATCATATGGGCCACTTGACATGTGTTGGTGTATGTTTGGCACATGCAAGTTCCACCTTTGCCTCCTTTATACACAGTGGAGTCATTCATTTCTGATTGTGTGGGAAAAGGTGAAATCTTACATTGATAGGCCTAGGAAGTAGTAGCTTGAGATAAAAGTGGTTTCAAAATTTCATTTTCATAACTATTGTCCATCAGAATTTTCCACGTAGCGAGGTGGTTTCAGGCTGACTACTTGACAAGGGTGTTTTTTCTTCCATGCATATTCTCGATGCACTATCGCTTAGAGTCCTAGATCTAATCAATTTTCAATCCAATTATAATGCTTGTTGATTCATTAGGGTTGAGAGGCTTTAGGCTTGAGCGCTTGGTTCCAAAATATGGATTAATTGAGTAGAATTTGGACTAAAATTTTCAAAAATTATTAGCCTTTAAGAGCTGAAAAAAGTGTTTCTAAAGTACAACTTTCCATTCCAAATAAAATAACTGTATGATTCTAAATGAGCACACTTCTAAATTAAAGTGTTTATAAATTAGTACATTTTTCTTCCATTCATAATAAGAGGAAGAGAAGGAGCACATGCCATTTCTGACACTTTTGTAACCTGAGTGAGATGGAAAAGGAGCATTGGCCCTTTCTCTTGCTTCAGTAATTTATGGGAGGAAGAGAAGGACCACTAGATAGGATTCCTCACACTCGCTCTATTTGAATGAGTAGGAGGAGCATGGGCTCTTTCTTGGAATTTGTTTTAGTGAGTTAGAGTAGAAGGCAAAGTTGCATTTTCGCACACCCTAGTCTTTGTTGGGAGGAAAATAAGTTTTTTTGGGGAGAAAAGAAGGATCACCGACCCTTCCTCCCACTTATTCCATTTGTAATAAATTGAGGAGGAGCATGTTCCATTTGTGAAACTTTCGTCCTTTTATGGCGCTTTTGTAATCTCAGTTAGATAGAGAAGGAGCATTGGCCCTTTCTAGATATGGAGGAGTGAGATAGTCAAGGGGAATTAACCTTTCCCACACTTTTTCCATTTGGAAGAGTAGCATGGGAACTCTCTTACACTGTTGGGGGAACAACTACATTGCACCTTTCTCACCCTATTCTATTTTCACTTACCCTTTCTCCCACTTTTGAAATTTTAGTAAGGAGGAGAAGGAGCCTTGGCCCTTTCTCACCCTTCTCTGGATATAGTGACACGAAGGATTTGAAGTGGCTTCATTTATTGTCGAGTGATTACTTTTAGGACATAGGATGTGGAGGCCCATGTTCCCTTTCTCAGACTCTTGGTATTTAACAAAGGAACTGGACCTTTATATCACTTTGGTATTTGTTCATAGAAATAGTCGAGGATCCCTAGCTATATCCCACACTTATTCCATTCGAATGAGTAGCATGGGTACTCCCTTAGACTTATGGGAGGAGGAGTGGTAACATTCACTCTTTCTCACCCAAGTAATCTGATTATGTTGGCCCTTCCTTACACTTCTGAGACTTGAGTAAGGAGGAGAAGGAGCACTATCCCTTTCTCACCCTTTTATGGTTAGAGTGATGAAGAGTGAAGAGGTGGATAAGGAGCATGGGTTCTTTCTCAAATTCTTGGTCTTGAATGCTATGGTGGGTCACGGGCTTCCTTTCCCTTGGACAATGATCTTAAGATATCCTACACAACGTTTCTTTTTGTATTTGATTATAGGTTTCTTACTTATGATTTTAAATGCATCCCTATGATTTTATACTTGTCATGGACTTACTTGAACTTGTTTCTCCTCAAAGGTGTATTGGAGAGAATTGATGGAGTTGTTTAGTCTGCAAGGTCTAGGCCTTGTTTGGTTTAGCCCACTTACAAAAGACTAACTCGTAATATTGCAATTTAGGTAATTAACATTGCTAAGATACGAGCCTATGATAGGTTTGGAGTCATCAACCAAAACAAAGACACCTTGAAGTTTTCTCGTAAAAGAGATACCAAAATAACATGACAAAGAGAAGGTCATAAAAAATATCATTGTGAAATTGCATTTTAAAGTGAAGTTTATCCCATATGTTTGGGGACACCAATATAGGTTATAGCTATGAAACTCAATAAACACTCGAGGAGATTGAAGCATGCTAGGTGATATTTTAAAAGTAGACACGAACATAAATAAAGATCATATTATTTAAATGTAATAAAATCATCAACAAATAAAACAACTATAACTATGCATACCTCAATGCAAGTTTTCTCCAATTTATACATATCTCAATGCAAGTTTTCTCCAATTTTACTAATTTAATTTATGGAAGAAAGTTTCCTCTAATTTTACTAATTTATTTTATTGTTGAGAAATGTGATCTCTACAATTGCTAATTTTTAAATTTTAGCAATAAATAACAAAATAAACAAAAATGAGAAAAAAATAATTTAAAAATGAGTTATGCTACTCTGCCTTGAAATTATGATCCTAATATTTGAATGTTTCACTATAAAATAGCGACAAGAACTAGCAAAGATTTGATATGGATCTTCAATGTCATTATTGTCTTCGTTAACCATCACAATGCACTAGACTCGAGAGAACATTGAATACATCTAGATTTTTCAGAAAAAACTTGCTAATGTTGCTTTCCTCTTATGAAAATTATGTCCACTAACATTAGATATTTAACAAGCAAAACTATCAACCTTGTTGATATGTTCCTACGCCATTCTAGTCTATACATAAAACGGAAGCTTTGTTGGTTATCTCAATAAATATGGAACAATATTGAATACTTTCAAAGTTTGTATTTTTACATTAATTTAAAATAATTCAAGTAATGATAAACGATTTAGAATATTTTCAAAGTTTGTATTTTTACAATAACATGGAATAAATTTGAATATCTTCTGAATTTGTATCTTGGTTGGAAGGTCTTTTGAATTTGTATCTGTTTTAAATAAGGTATATGCGCATCTTGTTTCTTTGTATAACATATGTGTACTTATAACTATAAAGCATTCATTGCTTTGTCCCAAACTCCTATGCTTCGAAATTGAGAAACCCATCGAAATCATACTTTTACATATGTAGAGCAGTGTTGGAATTTGACTAGAATTTTACCCGTCAAACACATTTTTTTTGACGTTTTGGGGTTTAACGTTTCCCTTCACTAAACGTTTTACTTAAATGTGTACTTGTTAATGATAAGGTTTTACTTAAATATGTACCTGTCGGTAATAACGTTTTACTTAAATATGTACTTGTCGGTAATAATGTTTTAGTGTTGTAGTTTAAAAGTATCAATGAACTAAATATGGATCAAGGACAATGAGTCATGTGTATTCATATTTCCTTTTACACATAAACTTGAGAAATAGTCACATAAGGTGCAAGCCCCCAGGCATCTTCCTTGATAGCTAATCAAAACCCCATTGGTTTGACCTAGGGACCTTGGGTGGAAAGAGTATAATTGCCTAAGACATGAATTATCATTAGAAGTGTGTTGGAGATTGTTTACAAGTTTCAGAGTTGGATTTTGTTCATTGGGGAAGAGTCTAAGAAAAACTCCATTTCATGTCTGATATAACTTATCTCAGAGTTGGAATCTTCACAAAAATGATAACTAGTTACAAAGAATAAGTGAATCACTAGTTGGTGAAAGAGTGAACACTTGGTATTGGTTGGTAACTATAGTATGGCAAGGAAAGACACCCTTTCACTATACATACCTCCTATAATGTGTAATGGCTTCAGATTGTTTGTTTGGGATAAAGAACTTCAACAATGCCTACCAATTTCACAAACCTCAAGAGCAAGATGCGTTCATCCAGTATTCATCCATTTCCTGTGGAAGAAATTTCACAAACCTCAACAGTAAGATGCATTCGTCCAGTATTCAGCCATTTCCTGTGGAAGAAATTAAAAAAAAAAAGAGGATTATGGAAGAACCTTTTCCAATAAAGTGGGTTGAATGGGTGGATTGAAATAAAAAAAAAGAAAGAAAAAAAAATATTGTAGAACCTTTCCAATGGGGTGGGTTGATTTTAAAAAGAAACAAAGAAAAAAAAGAGCAGGATCGAGGATTTTTTTTATGAAGGCAGAAATGAAATATCCATTAATTCTATAAATGCAATATGCACATGTTGCATGTAATTTCCATACCATCTCCGAATAACAAATAGTGTTTTCTTTTAAATAAAATATAAATTACAAATATACAATCGCTAAGGCACACATATCATACCTTGCTTCAAATGGGTTTCAAGTAGTAAATATGCAAAATGTGATGAGATCAGGTTTGTAAGTTATCCTCTCTACCCTGAAAACTTTTGTACTAGGTAGGTTGATATGAATGTCAAGATTAAAGCAAGTACCAGGCGACTTGTATAGATGACTGGAAAAATCCTATAGTGGGCAAATCTTAAAAGAAAAGCCATTGCAAGACAAGGTAATAGAGAATAAACTATGCCAGCCTATACCAGCAGCAGTTATGAATTCCATACTTGGAAAATGAAGCATATGTACAGTATGTTCAGAGTTTGTCTGAAGGATTGTTTACAAATCATTGTCATTTTCAATGCAATATAGACATGTTTGAGTAAGACAAGACTACTTTATAAGAAAATCTAATCCAGATATAGAAATCCAATTCAAAAACTAAATGAAGTCAGAGGAGGCTTCCAGGTGGTGAAGGAATCCACCAAGGTTCAAGTTTCCCCACTTGCAAATTAAACAAACAGCTCTACAAGAATTCAATTATCTAAAAATAATTTTGAAAAAACTCCTAAAGGAATTCCAATCTTTCTTTTCGTTAATCACTCCAACCTTTCTTTTGATTAATCAATTCTAACTTTGGATAAGGCCTAAATATTGAGCATTGTACCTTGTTAGATAAATGCATTTAGACCTTGATTTGTCATTCACAAGGGAATTTCTTTCAACAATGGATTTGTTGATACTATCAACATTTCTGAAGACAAATTACAGTCAAGCCAGTAGATGTGAGATTTTATCTTCAAAATTCGTTGCAAGTTCTAAGTCTGTTTTGTTGGTTGCTTAAACAATGGTTGACTCTATCTAGCTTATATTTCCTCTGGTGTCTACCAATGTTTTTTTCCTGATATTTCTAACTTCCATTCTGAAAAATAATGCTAATAAGAAAACCCGGTTTGCAACATTCAACTCCTCAAGCTTCTTTCAGCTAAGAAGTTGTTTGAGGTTTCAAGCAAAGTTGCCCCAAACTTATGCCAAGACCCAATACATTTCACTAGCATAAACACAAACACAAATAAAAGCATGTCTCGGTTTCAGACAAATTCGCCCCAAACTTAAACCAATACCCAATCCAAATCTCTTTTACTAGCATTGGCATAAACACAATACAAGCATGTCTTTAGAGAGATTCGAACGATGGTGAGTGCGATATCAACTTTCATTGATCCACAAGCCACCAGTGACACCAACCAATGGTTTTGATTTCAATGTTATCTATTTTTTTACTAATTTTTGGGAGGGAAGAGACAACAGTAATCTATGACACAAACCACCAATAACACCCAACAATGGTTTTGATTTCAATGTCATCTATATTTGTCTTCTTTTTGGCAGGGAATAAACAACAGTAATCTATGACACAAACCACCAATTACACCCACCAATGGTTTTGATTCAATTTCACCTGTTTCTTTTGCATTTGGGGGAAGAAACAACAATAATCTATGGCTAAGAGAATGGAAAAGCAGAGTAATCATTATGCATTTTCAAATGAGAAAAATAGAAGTGATATAAATGGCAATAAAATGTACCATTGAGCTGCAATAGATCAGACTGGACTCCACCCCACACCATGGCTCCCAAACGACCATTTCCCATGGGCAATGCATTCATCCAGTGTTTAGCCGAGCTTTAAAACTCCACTTTAAGTTCCTTCCGATCATTGCTTGTCTCCTATCCCGAAAAATACCATGGGAGATACACCAAATACCAAAAGATGTTGAATTCACTGTTCACAGAGCGGCATTCAATGGCATTGACTGCCATAATCCATTAACAGATGCGTTGGGCCATGGAAAATTGTAATGGGCATTTAATATTGCAAACTTCATGTGGATGGTGGCATTGTGCAAGCGTGCCAGGACACTGATGACCTGGACTTGAACCTTTTGGATTTCAACACTATAAAAGGTTCCAACACTATATACAGGCATAATGAAGTTTTTATGAAAAATTAAACCGTCATTTTAACGTTCTACCAAAACTTTTAAAGGTTTGAAAAAAACGGCTTTGGCCAATTTTTACCCGTATTTGACGGGAAAAATGTTCACAAATGGGCAAATGCCCGTCAAATTCCAACTCCGATGTAGAGTATACTTAACGTTAGGAATGTCATGACTCTCTGTATTTCTTCTTGACAGCTACTTTAATGCCCTACAACAAAACATAATCATTGAAGACAAGTTGAAGACAGATATTCTAGCTTGAGAAATTGCATTAATGCGCTTACCTAAAGCTCTTAAAGATAGATTGATGGACTTGACCTCCTACAAATTGATGTGTTTCTTTTGTCTACAATGATTATACAAAGTTTTGTTGATCTTTTAAGCTTTGTTGACCTCTTATTTCAACGAGAGTTACAACATGCATTGATACATACTCATGGTCTCTTACCTTTTATATTAAATATAGTAAAAACCAGTTGGAAATGACAAAAGAGACTTCCAAACCGTCCACACCTCATCATGAACTATTGTATATTGCATTGTATTTGAATTCTTAAAGTAAGGATTTGATGCCTTTAGAAACTCTCCTTGTTACTTTTGGTTTAACGCATGTGCCCACCATTAGCACATTATACAACCTCACGAGAACTCTAGCCCTAAAAGTCCATTTTTCTGTAAAAACACCAAAATCAACCTTCAAATTGAAAAGTGATGCTACTACTAGCACTCTTTTTTGTTTCAAGGTTAAAAATATGACCATTTCCTTAGGAACTCATATTGTTGCTAGCAATAGCCTTAAAATGAGCCCTTCTATAGAAAACTAATGCTACTACCTGCACAATGGTTTTTTTCAAATGCTAAAATTATAACTTGTTTGAAAGCATAAGACTTAACAATGACTTCTCTAAAATCGATCTCTAAATTGAAAAGTAGTGCTAACATTACAACATTTTTGAAACTGTGGCCTTGAAAAATAAGGCCTCCCCTCTTCTTGGCCATCACTCCCTCCTCTCGGTCTTTTAATTTTTTTTAAAGCATTTATATGAAATTATAAATAAAACAATGAAATTTTTTATTAAATTCGAAAAAACATATTAACAAATTTACTCCATTCCGTGCATCCTAGTTGCGTCGAGAGGCACTCTACAGCCCAGTATGGGGGAGATCTTGTTGCGCCGAGAGGCGCTCTACAGCCCAGTATGGGGGAGATCTTGTTGCGCCGAGAGGCGCTCTACAGCCCAGTATGGGGGAGATCTTGTAACGTGATGTAACGTTAGTAACGTTTGTAACATGTCGGCAAAAAATAATAGTGATAGTGAATATTATGGGAGAGATCTTGTAACGTGATGTAACGTTTGTAACATGTTGGCAAAAAATAATAGTGATAGTGAATATTATGGGAGAGATCTTGTAACGTGATGTAACGTTTGTAACATGTTGGCAAAAAATAATAGTGATAGTGAATATTATGGGAGAGATCTTGTAATGTGATGTAACGTTTGTAACATGTTAGCAAAAAATAATAGTGATAGTGAATATTATGGGAGAGATATTGTAATGTGATGTAACGTTTTTAACTTTTGTAATATTGAAGTAACTAATGTAAAAAGTAGTAAATATTTTGTCGGCCTAATAATGTAAGGTCGTAACGTATCGTTTGAAATACACTCGCTATATTAATACACCAAAACAACCAAAATATTATAGAAAAAAAAATAATTATTCTCAAGCAGCTATTCGAGACGAGGAATCTGATCAAGCAGCTATTCAAGATGAGGAATCTGATCAGGTAATCTATTAGTAGCTCTACAGACCTCCTCAAATGCAAATCCAAATCAGCCTCCCCTCCTACACAGTTCTTCTGCTGTGTAGCACCTCTTAGTGTTGGGAAAATAACTGGTGGAGCCAGAGCTTGAGCTATGCGGAGCAAGGACAACACAATGGGTTCGTAGCAATTATCTCATATATGATATTATATGTTATATGTTACAACATATGGCATAAACCTCACATTGAGTGAGGGGCTGTTGCCAAACCATGCTCCATTCTTTGTTTTCCAGCATGATGTACACTCATTTGTCCCGACTTAACAACAATATTAATATGTTTAGAATAAATGTATATATTTGACATATTGATAAAGTTTTTTCTATAAAATGACTTAATTATTTACATTGTTTTCTCCCTACCCAATTTGGTTGTACAAGTCTTCCTTCAGCCACTCAGGATTTATCACGATGAACCATATTTTCATTTATTTTATTTCATTGAAAATTGTATCTATGTTTTCAACTTAACCTATTCCTTTCAATGCTGATCAAACTCTAGTTTTGTGTGCAAACCTCTTCTCAGGTATTGCACACAAAGAGCTATTCGAAGAGAGGTTTGCACCTGGAGAGATTTGATCCATCTCGGCGCTTGATAGAGCCTAGAATTTGGATCTATGCTAGTATATTTTTCATTTCCCATCGAAGATTTTGTTGAAGGTTTATTCTCGGCGACCCAAGGATTTTTTCATTTCACGTCAAAGCTTTTATTTGTAGAATATACACTGATGCATGAGGAATATTAAGATAGAGCATATAATATTTAATTTATATTAGATAATCATCTTTGAAATATTTAATATTTATATATCAATTATTTATTGTATTTATTATAATTATTTATATAAGAATTCTTGATTTATTGTATATATCCAATTTACTTTTTTATAAAAATGTTCAACTTAGTTAAATTATAATTTCTTTTAAAGCAACTTTTGGAAAATATTGAGTGTTTTCAATCATGATATCTTCACTTAGCAAGTTGTAGCAAGTTTTTCCATCATATAGAGTAGTAGGTTAAGTCAAGTTTTGGAATATAAGTTGATTTGGTTATTTTATATCAAAACAAATTATTTTCATATTGAAAATATAACGAAACATAGTTTTTTTTTGTTGACTCTCTGAATTCTCTCTTCAATTCTCTCTTCATTTGAGTTGTGATAAATTTGGACTCTAAAATAATGAAATATTGAGATATATTTGGACTTTTTAAATGTGTTAAATGTTATTGTTTTAAGTAACACATGGTTGATACTAGTTAATTATTGGTGCATTCTAGTCAAGCATTCATTTAACATTAATCACCTTATATGCTTAAAATCAAACCAAAATCCTTGTATCTACCTTCTATTGAGAAGAGGTAAACACAATCAAATAATTTTAATAGATAAAATGATTATAAACTAATCCAAGTTTAAAAAACCTCTAATCCATCATCTAAACCATTAACTTATCACTATTCTCTTATTTTTATATAATTTTTTATTTTCTATATTTCAAATCATCTCTCAAGCCTATGTGCTTTTCCCTGTCTCTTGATTGAGTTTTGTTTCCAACCTATTCCCAATACATTTTTATCATTCCGCTCTCTTTACTTTGTATGAACTTACTCTTTTTTTTTTCTTTAAAGGTATTGTAATTCTACTTTATGATTTATTATGGTCATTAGTTTCATATATATTTTTTATTTTTATCCAATTCATGTGGTATCATGATTTTTTTTCTAAGCATTCATTCATAATCTTTCTTATTGATTTTTTCTAAGATAAAACTAAAACGTCCATCTACGTTCAACTTATCATTTAATGCCGCCAGACTCTTGTTTTCTGTGTTGTCTTATGTGTCAGTAGTGGTACTTAGAGGTGAATGATGAATGAGAACGAACAATATTCAATATGCAACAGAGTAATAAATGCTGCAGCTGCTGCACTGTGAACCGTTGGATTTCAAACAGGTTGAGATCCAACTGCTCACAGTGCAGCCGCTGCATCATTTATTACTCTGATGCATGTAAGATATTTTTTACCCTAGAGCAGAGCGAAAAATATTAATCGTGATTCGTGAACGAGCTCGAGATCGTGATTCGTGAACGAGGATGAGAAGACGTGTAGGATGAAAAGATCCTCTGAAGCTGCTGCTATCATTTCTGCAAACTCAGAGTTTGACTAGCATCACATGCTCAATCATTTAATGCCTGCAAACATTAACTATATTTTAAGAACATACATTTAGGATTTCGCTTATCAAATCTTTTGCAATGGGATTAATAATCCAGTTGTAACATATGTGTGGTTACCAAACGACACATATATCAAAGTGGGAATACATTCTACAAAATGTTCTGCAACTCAACGAATAATCTTTATTTCAGTAATCCACGTTTCAGTTATGCCTAGTTGGAATTTAAAAGATACATAAATGTGAATAAATGTTTTTCACTTACTTGACAGATGAAAAGTGGTTTTTGTACGAGAAGACCAATTATTTTAAGGGAATAGAATTGACAGGAGGGCGACAGCTAAAATAATTCAATTAAAACATCACATTTACTAAGCCCCCAAGTTTGTATAATGATGTTTTAAGTTTTATAAATCTCATTTAGAAAGTTGAACTTATTAATAAAGTTATTTTTAAATTAAAAAATATTTATTATTATTTAAATGTTTAAATGGTTAAAATTTATTATTTTTTAAAAATAAACAAAATTTATTTTTATTTCATGATTATTTAAAAATAAGTTTACAATTTAAATTATTTTAAATAATAAAAAAATTAAAATAATTTTTATGATCAAAATTTTTAAAATAATCTAAAACTCTGAATAATGTTCTTTTATTAACTTATTCAGTACAAAGTAATTAATAAACATTTATCATTGTTTTTTTAAATACAATATTTTTTGGGATATATATTTTTAAATTAAGTTAATAAATGGGTAAATTTTTGTTTTTGGAATATTTTTTTTAATTTTGTAAAGATTTATTTTGAAAGATATAGTTCATATTATTGGTGAAAATTTTAACTATCAATCTTTGTTTTCAAAATTTTATTTAATTTAAATTTTAAAAAAATTATAATAAGAAAGGATAAGCATCTTTACATAAAAAAATGAAAATATTATAATTGTCCACTTATAATCTGAGCGTATTTCTCTCTAAATATATAGTTTAATGTTCATCTTCATTTTACAAAAACTATTTTGATATTTTTTCTAAATTTAGTAGGATATTTTGAAAATTATAGGTGATATTGTTTAGTAATAATTTTGACCATAAAACTTTGTCTTTAAATTTTTATTTAATCTAAATTTTAAAAAAATCACAATTTGAGAAAATAAAAGGTATTTATTATTGAAAAAAATTAAACTTATCATAATTGTCCACTTATAAACTAATTTTATATCAAAATTATATAACAATATCAATTTTCAATTTACAAAACTATTTTGAAGATAACTTCCAACATATAATACATATATATGTAAAAAAAAAAATATTAAAATAGTTATAGAAAAACAATGTTAGAATAGTTCAAGCATATATATGATATAGTAATTAAAGTATATATAATTTGAATGAATATAATAAAAACATATGTTTTTTATTTAAAATAATAATAATAGTTAATAAATAAATAAATCTCTTTAAAATCAATTTGAAATTTTTTAATGAATAAATTATAATTATTATCAAGATGGTTATTTAAGGTTTACTCAAACCAATTCATAAACCATCAACAAATCATTTCAAGTAATTTATTTTCTTTTTAATAAAAATAATAAATTAATACATTATTATGAATATTAATTAATAATATTGATAACTATAACAATTACCTATAAAACTAAATTATGATAATTTTTTCATTCAAAAAATTCAATCCAAAACACTTACAGAATTATAACTTTTTTTACTTAATTTTTGTAAAATACCATTACCTAGATTATTAAAAATTTAAAATAAATAGTCTAGAAAAACTTTATCTAAAATATGTTGTTGTAGTGGTCAATAAAATAAGGGTAAACATGTAGTTGAGGAGATAACGTAGTGAGACACACCGTAACACCATCAAGCTTTCGTTAAATATTTTGATGTCCCGTCAATGGTCGTCCTGTCATACCTGTAAAGTACATCGCCATACCTGTAAAGTACATCGCCGGGAGGGTACATATGCTGGAGCTCCATGGCATCATGGATGGACTTATGAAAGCCCATGAGTTGACAGAGTCTTAATGACTCTGCAACTCTATCGTTAGCTCTCGCCAATATTCAAGTGATGAAAAGTGGTTTTTGTACGAGAAGACCAATATTTTAATAAATTAAGCTAAAGGATATGAATAAATGTTTTTGAGTCTATTGAATGATGAAAAGTGTTTTTTTTTTTTGGTGTGGGAAACGAGTGGTAGGCCTATGCCTTTGTAAAGGAGTAAAGTTGCATTTAATAAGTTCTGTAAGTTAGTGGATAGCTCATCATGATCAAAAGTTTGTGGATCAAAGACTCACCATGGTAATGGCAGCCTCTCTGTCAGTCTAGAGGACTCGGTTATGGCGGCTTTTCTCTTGATCTTCCCTGTGCCCTTGGCTGGCCTGGACCCTCCTGTCGTTTCCTTTGCAGGGCTACCTGAATTTTGCCCTGGTTTCTGTTATTCTCCCGTTCCTTTGTATCTGTGCTCTGGGGGTTTTAGGGTTTCTCCTAGTCCTGAACTTACCGTGGGTGACTTATTGGAGTCCCTCCCCTTACGAGGGGGACTAGTACCAACCAATTCAAAAAAGTGGGAAGGAGCTCGTATATTCAGTCGTCTTGATATTTTTGGGGTCCTTTGTCTGTGTTTTTGGGTTTTTTTTTGTTTTCGTGGTCTGCCACCCTGCATGGGTCTCCACGTTAACGTGTGCTTTTTCTTTTCCTTGCTGTTTGCATGTGTGGGGTTGACTTATGATTATTCTTGCATCCACCCGGATTATTAGGGTTCCTGTCGGTCCTGAACTTTCTGCTCTGATTGTAGTTCTGGAACCCTCGCACGGATTTCGTAGGGTTTCATTTCGGTCAGGTGGTAACCCTTGATTGAACCCTTTACTCTATGTGGGGGGTTAACCCTCTTTGGGGTTTCTGTCTGTGGCTGGTTTGTGGTGTGTCGTAACCGGGTTTCACTGTGGTTTCTGGTCTATTTGGGTTCCGGCCTCGGGGCTCTCAGTTCTTTGTTGGGTTTTCAGCATGTGTGGGGTTGACTTCTGTTCTTCTTGCCATCACCTGGTTTACTAGGGTTCATGTCGGTTCACATTGGCCCTGAACTTTTGCTCGGCCTCTAGCTCTGGAACCTTTGCCTGGGTCTCCCCTCGGTTTCTTTACGGTCAGGTGGTTTCTCGTGCTTGAACCCCTTTCCCTGTAGGGGGGGTCAACCCACTTTTGGGTTTCTGTCCGTGGCTGGATTGTGGTGTGTCGTCACCGATTTTCTCCACGGTATCTGATCAGGTCGGGTTCCTAGCTCAGGGATCCCGGTTCTTTGTTGGTTTTCGACTGTTTCTTTTCTTTGGTTGAGGTTTTTGTGGTATGTCGTGGAAGACTGTCTTTGTGGTCATGCAGGTGGTTGACTCTGCTTTCTTCTGCGGGTTTCTGTCGGGGCTCCTACTCTTAGGTTGTCACGTTTTGATTGATTATCTCTTCCCTTGTTGGCCGTATCTTCTGGCTATTACCAGTCACAGGGGTTTTATCTACTGTTGCTGGTTTTCTGGGATTGTTTCTGCTTCAGGTTTTTGGGGTTTTCCCGTCCACTTGCCCTCCTTTTTTCGTCTGTCGGGTTTCTTGGACAGGTCCCCCCCTTCTATTGGTGCCTCTTGGGTGTTGACTCTTGTGTCACGACATGGATGTCAACAGGACCACGTCCTACTTCCATCATAGGAGACATGCAAAGAACATCAAAACGCATGAGGGTAAGTTTCGTTTCGTTTTTGGACACGATATCTTCATGGATAGGGTTTCCTCTTTATGCACTAGGGCTCTCGTCGGGCGTCTTGAATACTGCAGGCTGGGTAAGAAGGCCTGGATTGATTGGGCTATGGATTTCTGGAAGCCGCTTCTGACCCATACTCTAACCATTAGCCTTCTTTCGAATGGATGGATCGTGTTCGTCTTCCTGGAAGCAGAACATGCTTCTCTCATCCTGAACAAGACCTGGTGTGTTGGCTCGGGGTTTTTGGTCCTTGGACATTGGCACTCTCACTTCAACCCACTCTGGGAATGAGTGACGAAGCGTCACCTTTGGGTATTGCTACCACAGCTTCCCTCCCCCCTTTGGAGCCTGCATATCCTCAAAGGTATTGCCAATACTATTGACAGATTTGTGGCTATAGATGAAGAATTTCACCTGTCTTTTGATAAGCGTCTAGCTAGGGTCTTGGTTGAAATGGATGTATCCATTGGTCTTCCTGCTGAAGTTGAGATTCTCTGTAAGGACCACCTCATGGTGCAGAAACTAGATTATCTCCATGTTCCATTCTGTTGCAGTCGATGCCGAGACACTAGTCATCTTCGGAGAAGCTGTCCCTTGCTCAAGAATTCTCCATCAGTTTCGAGTCTAGCTGATCCCCCATTGATCAGTACGGGTGACGACTCCATTAGATCGGAGGATACAAAAATAGGTATTTATTCTCAGTCTCTCTCCCTCTTCGGGGATGTTACTGATGCTATGCTTGATGATATTGATGTTTTGGTGAGGGCACCTACTCCTGTTGTTGAACCTGGTACCTTCTTGAAAAATTCCTTCCCTGGGGCTTCTCTTGTGAATCCCTCTGTCATTGATCCTCGGGATTCCCCTCCATCCACAACCTTTTACCCCTTGTGCATTCTTCTGACTCTAATGTTTAGGCATCGGTTATGACCTCTCCTTTGGCCCCGATTATAGCTCCCACTTCCGTTGACCTATTTGCACCCTCACCCTCTTCCCCTTTGGCTGCTCCATTGACTCCTTTGGTACCTGTTCTCTCCTCTTTAGTGGATTTTCCTCCACTTCTAGCTGCTCCTTCATCTCCCCCACCTTCTCCCTCCCTGTGTAGTCCTCAGTCCTCCCCTTCCTTCTCTGATCCTTCCCTCCATAAAACACTGTCGATTTTTTCTACTGTAACACCATCTTCCCCGTCCACTCTCCACCTCAACTCAATCAGATTCGAGAATGTTATAATAAGGAAGAAGAAGAAGGATAAAAAGGGCTTCACCGATAATCTTTCCTCTGCCTCACCTCCTTACATCCCTCTCTCTGTTCGCATCAATGATGCAACTAGAGGGAATACCTCTCGGGGACTTAGAGCATCTCCTCCCCTCCCACTTGTGCCTTAATGCTGGCCTTATCTCTCAACGTCAAGGGTCTGGGGGGTAAAAATAAACAGTGTAGCCTATGTATTCTCTTCCTTTCTATTTTCCTGGATATGATACTCCTTCAGGAGACAATGTGTAGTACTTACCCTACATTGCATGCTTTCTCAAAGCTCCTTCCTAACTGGGAATTCTATGCCACTAGTGCCTCGGGTCTCTCAAGTGGGTTACTTACTGCTTGGAACCCCCGTAGGGTTAGATGTCATGCTTTTGAAACCCTTGCTGGCATCCTAGTGAAGGCCAAATTTCGGGGTCTAGATACCACCCTCGACATCCTCAATTGCTATGGCCCCTACAGGGATAGGGATATCTTCTGGGATAAGGTGCTCAGGGGGGGGTTGCTTAATTCACCTAACCTGATTCTAGGTGGAGACCTTAACTTGACCATGAGTACTTCTGAGATCTAGGGTAAGAGGGCTGTCCTTGATCCCCTTTCTTCCTTCTTTAAGCACCTTTTTTATTCTGTGGGACTTATTGACACTGCTCCTTCCATAGCTGGACCCACTTGGAGGAATGGAAGGGTTGGTGATGAAGGGATCAGCAAACGAATTGACCGCTTCTTAATTTCCTCCTCTTTGATCCCTTCCCTCTTAGTTCATCGGGTATGGACTCATCAATCTGATATTTCCGATCACTACCCTGTCTGCTTAGAGTGGAATAAGTCATTGGGGTCCTGTAATTACCCCTTTAAATTCAATAGATATTGGCTCAATGATCAGGACTTTGTATCTTGGGTCACTGATCGGTGGTCTAGACTGTCTCCTTCCTCGCCGGGATCTGAGCTGGATCACCTGTCCCATAAATTCCGTTCTCTTAAGATGGAAGTTAAAGATTGGATTAAAGAAAAAGGTTCTCTCTTGGAGTCTAAATCTGAAAGACTGGATGTGGATATCAATACCTTACTTTCCATCTCCTCCTTTGGAATCCTTTCACAAGAGGAACAGACTTCCCTGCCTTAGCTCAGGATTAAAAAAAAAAGATATTGGAGCACTTCCTTTTGACCTAGCAACTTAAAAGCCGTACCAAATGGGCACTTGAAGGTGATTCCAATACTAAGTACTTTCACGCATTGGCATCGGGTAGAAGGAATCAAAATTCTATTTGGTCTCTTAAGGATGATGGTGGTTGCTGTATTGAGGATGAATCTGAATTAAAGTTACTGGGACAGAATCATTTTGCGAATATATTCAAAGATGACAACCAGACCTATCTTTTAGAATAGCTCAAGGTTATTTTAGTCTACCCCAATATGATCTCCTTGGATGATGCCCCTTGTCTCACTCAACCTGTTTCCTTATCTGAAGTTGAATGTGCCCTACACTCATTCAAGAAAGATAGGAGCCCTGGGTCAGATGGCTGGCCAGTTGAATTCTATCTCTTCTTCTTTGATCTGCTGGGTGAAGAATTTCTCTCTGCTGTGGATTATGCTAGGGTCTCAGGCTGTATCCCTCCCTCCCTAAGTTTCACCTTTCTGGCTCTTGTCCCCCAAAAGGAAAAGCTTGCTACCTTGTGGATTATAGACCCATCTCATTGTGCAATCTGCTCTACAAATTGATATCGAAGGTCATTGCAGTGAGACTTAAACCCTTCTTGGACTCCCATATATCCATAGAGCAATTTGGGTTTTTAAAAAATCACCAGATTGTGGAACCAATTGGTATTGTACAGGAGACTCTCCATACTGTCAAGTCAAAAAATTATTGTGCACTTATCCTTAAATTGGATTTGGTGAAGCCTTTTGATCATGTTAACTGGTCCTGCATCAGGCTTGTATTGATTCAGATTGGGGTTCCTCTCCTAAGTGTTAACTGGATTATGGGATGCATTACATCGGCAAATTTTGCAGTACTTATCAATGGTACCCCCTCAAAGTTCTTTACTGCCTCTAGAGGTATCTAGCAGGGCTGTCCCCTTTCCCCCCTGCTCTTTATACTAGTGATTGAAGGGCTCAGTCTCATGATTGCTGATGCCAGGGATTATTGCCTCATCAAAGGTATCAAGATCTCCTTTACTTTTGCTCTTACTCATCTCAATGGACTCTTCAAAGGTATCAAGATCCCCTTTACTTTTTCTCTTACTCATCTCCTTTTTGTTGATGATGTGATCCTTCTGGGATCGGGTACCTTATCTGAATGGATGGCCTTCGATGTCATTTTGAGTAGATTCTGCAAGGAATCGGGGATGTGTATCAGTGTTGGCAAATCTTGTTTTCTTTATAACAATGTGGATGTTGATATTCACACTGAAATTGCCAAAGCTCTGCCCTATAAGATGGAGACTATCATGGCTGGATTTATGTACCTGGGCTATTTTCTCAAGCTTTTGGGGTATAGGGTTCGTGACTGGCATTGGTTGATTCAGAAATTTGAACACTGGATCTCTCACTGGGCACACAAGCTCCTCTCACTTGGTGGTCGCTTGACACTTGTTCAAGCTGTATTGACAAGTATACCTGTCTATTGGATTGGCCTGGCACCCATTCATGTTTCGATCTTAAACAAACTCAAAATTTTGGCATTTGCTTTCCTTTGGGGCTCCACAGATAACAGGCGCAGATTTCACCTGACCAAATGGGAACATCTCTCTTGGCCTAAAGAGTTTGGTGGATGGAGCATTAAGCATTTGATTTGGTTTAGTATTGCTCTTAGATTAAAGAACCCGTGGATGGTTCTCCAGAATGATGGTCTTTGACATCGAGTTATCATCAGTAAATACTTGAAAAAGAACTCTGTAGAGATGTGGCTCAGGGGTAAGCAATTCTAACCCCAGAGTTTCTCTACAATTTGGAAGGGGTTCCTGCTCGCACTACCGTGGCTTGGTTGGAATCTAGCCTGGCAAGTTGGCAATGGGAAGAATGTTCTTATTGGCATTGACCCGATTGTGGGTGTATCCAACTCGCTCATGATTCCACCTGGGCTAAGAGAGTACTTAGAGGATTTGGATATTGTGACTCTCGCACAGGCTTGGAATTCCCTCCCGGACACAGATAGTTATTGGTATTCTGCCGAGGATTTTGGTGTTGGAGGTGAATGGAAAGATGCTTGGGACACCTTTATGAGAAGTCAGGAAATTTGTGGCATGCGCCTGATTGATCAAATGGATGCTCTGACATGGTCTTATAAAAATTTTAATGGCACTATTTTTGCAAAACTGATTTATGATTGCATCATCCACGCATCTTCTCCTCCAATTGGTAGCAGGCTCCTTACCTTTGTGTGGAATAGCAATCTTCCCAGGAAAGTTTGTTGTTTTTCATGGTTGGCTCTTAAGAACAAATTGCTCACTTGGGACAACCTTCAAAAGCATGGATGGATGAGGCCTGGTATATGCACACTGTGCAGATCGGATGTTGAAAGTATTGAGCATATTTTCTATCATTGTTCTGTATGGAAAAATGTGTTCTCTATCCTGATGGAACAGCACCATTTATCCCACTCATTCCAATCTGATAGTCTTAGTACTTTCCTGGAAATGTGGACTGTTTCTTTCTCAAAGCAATCTGTGTATTGCTATCTCCCATTTCTAGCCATGTGGGCTCTATGGAAAGCTAGGAATTTGTACATCTTCAAGGGGAAAAAAGTTCCTATCATCAGCATACTACACCAGATAGCTTACTCTTCACAGCTGTACTGCCCTCCTGTCTCAAATGTTAAAAAGTCTAGACCCAAGGGACCGGGTCCTGTGCTTGTATACCCCTGTGGGTTTTTTGATGGTGCATCAACCAATAATGCTGGAGGGGTTGGCTTCTGTCTGCACTTGAATGAGTCACATTCCTTCGAGTTTGCATTGGGGACAGGTCTTAGCACCAACACCAGAGCATAATTGCTGGGACTCTAGGCCCTTCTGCATACATCCCAAATGATGGGGTTACCCAAGCTCAGGATATTTGGTGACTCATCTGTCATCATCAATTGGGAAAAGGGTACTGCTTCCCTCACACCACCTGAGCTTCTCCATTGGTGTAGGGAAACTAGGAAGACGTGTTCATGCTTTCTAGAGTTGTCCTTTTGCCATGTCTACCGTGAACACAATCAGCTGGTAGACCGACTGTCTAAAAAAGCTCTTTCTTTGGCTCCGAGTTCGAGATATTACTCTAAATTCATTGATGGTCATTTGACCTCTCATGATTGTTTCAATCTCTTTTGAGCCTGGTGCTGGAGCATGCTCTCCACCTTTTTATGCACCCATGTGATAGTTTGGGAGTGGACTCTTTTAGATCGTTGTTCTACCCTTTTTGGTTCACGGTAGATATGGCTATGTGGGACATACATATTACTGATGGGTATAGTATTGCAGAAATCGAACTTGCCCCCTCTCAGCTTTGTTGTGTTGTGACTCATTCAGGATGCTGCTGTAGCTATCATCCCTTGACCCAACATTATGATTGTAACCCAAATACTGGGATGGCACATTAGATTCCCTTTGATTCTTTAATGAATATCAAGGACAGGCTTTTTTCTACTGAAAAAAAAAGAAAAGTGGTTTTTTTTGGTACGACAAGACCAATATTTTAATATATATAACTCTAGGGCGGAAGGAGTTACACATCTCTAGGTTGTAGAATGCATTTTTTCGGCGCAATTAAAAAATAATATTGATCTAATCAACCTAAATTAAAAATAAACTTCAAAAGCTCATACCACATTCTAAGAAATACATATATGTTGTTGTAAATGTTTTAACTTTAATTTGAGTGGACATGTTATTATATATATATATATATATATATATATATGACACATGTCAACTCTAGATCACGAAAGGAGTTACATATATCCAATTTATCTAATTTGTGTTTTTTAAATATATTTTGTTGTAAATGTCTCAACTCTAATTTGAGCCCACATTTATTTTGTTAATATTTTATTATTTTTTTAAAAGGACACGTGTAAAATGTAGGATAAGCATGGAAGGAGTTACACATCTCCCCCTACTAGGTTGTCGAATGCACCTCTTCGGTGCAATTAAAAAATAATATTTATCTAATTAACCTAAATTAAAAATAAACTTCAAAAGCTCATACCACATTCTAAGAAATAGAACAAAGTATTCAAAAGCGCCAACCAAATATGACGAATAATAACTAGCATACCCCCAAAATGGGGGAAATGAAACACCGAAGAAAAAATGAAATGAGCATTAATTAAGACTTATCTTGCTCGAAATAATGCTAATAACATAGAGATATGAATCGAGATAAATGATGCCCTAAGGATCCAGTCACCTTCGAGATAAAATTATGCTAGATGCAACCAAAATACCAAGTTAAATACCTAATCCATCGGCCTGGATTTAGTTTCATAAAGTAATTACTATTTCAACCCTATTAAGATTAAGAAAAAATGCATGTCTAAAATGAAAGTGTGATGCTCTATCGGACCATATTTTCATGTTTAACCTCCCTGGAACAACACACATCCCATGTCTGTGTGTTTGAATCATGCATGATACTATTATCCACCATAGTTGTCTTTTGATCCTACCATGAAAGCATGTCATATGGTTGGAGGCATTGTTGGATGGATCGTAGCATCATTAAAATATAATTACAAATTAATCTCTACTAGTGAAACTCCTTGGTTGCTTGCTTTTGGACATTGTTCGTGAAACATTGAAAAAATAAGTTCTTAGTCTATCTTTAGTTGTATCATGTCTATTGGTAAACAATGTTTGGTATTTGAAGTTCATCCACTTAGCAACCTGCTAGTAGTTCACATAAAACACATTAAAGATAAAAAAAATTAAACTGTATTAAATTGAACCAATAACCACACTAGCTTAGTGGTTATGTGACTAAAACATATTAAACACAATTGTGTATGCAACTTTTGTAATCCGTTAGTGCGAATTTCCATATAAACATCTAGCTTTTATGCAAATATGGGGTGAGAACCTTTTAACTATGAATGCAATAAATCGGTACAACGATGACGACAACATGAGAATACAACATGTATTAAGATTTGAAAGTTTAAATTGAACCTATATTAAGATTTAAAAGTTTAACTTATATTAAATTAAAAAAAAAGTTTAAATTGTATTAAATTGAACAAATAATCACATTAGTCTGGTTGTTTTTAAGAAAAACAATCGAGCTATCCCTATTTTCACCCTTTTTCAATCAGTCAAAAAAACACCTAGCTATACCCCACAATTCATCACCAGGAGATGTGTCACGTACCCATACCCCCATTATCATGCGGGATTAAAAATTTCTTAAAGAATCTATGTCGTTCTTTGAAAACACAGGGCATGGCCGTGAAACACTCCTCAACATTCATTTCCTGATACCACATCGTCATGTCCCATCCCGTTCACCAGAGAAAGAGAGCGCAACCAAAATCGACGATCACAACCTGTTTCGCATCTGGGAACAGTTTAACGACTAAGAATCAACTCGCAAAATATACAATGTGGAAAACTTTTGTGGAATCGGGAAAAATGGAAATTGCGATCCCACATTCTGCAAGTTGCGAAAATGAAAGTTGTGGAGATAGAGATATGCAAAGCCGCATTCTGCATCCCGCATCCCACAAGTTGCGGAATGGAGAATTGTGGAAAGAAAATTGCAGAAAACCGAATTCACCAAAGGACATTTTTGCATCTCGCATCCCGCAAGTTGCAGAAAGAGAAAGTTGCGGAAGACAGTCTTGGCGGAAAGACGTTTCTGCATTTCCGCATCCCTCCTACGAAATAGACCATTGTGGAAGGATATTTCTGTCTGGAAATTCAAACTATTAATCGAAATCTTGGACAAGATTGGCCATTCAGGCCATCAACAATCCGACAATCTAAGCCCTGCAACTTAATTTAAAAAAGCATTAAAGGAAAACATACACAGATGCATACAATTGCAATTATACAATGGAATCAATTCATCCATTCAACACATCAAACATGTTCATCATATTTCATCAAGCAAATACAAATGTAGAGAAATACAAGTGCAGAGATCAACATAGACAAGAACTCTTATCTTTGTAAGAATTTGTCCTGCAACTAGCTATGTCGCTACAACATTCCACCCAACCATAAGCCAGTGTGCTCATCAATCTCTCAACAACACTTCCACCCCTAAGTTGGGCATGATTTCCCCAAGGAATAAGGAACACTAGCAGGCTCACACATAGCCTAGGATACACAAGAACTCAGCCAAGCCAACACATTTGGGTTTATTAGGCTACAAGCAAACAAGCCAATATACTGTTGGGTTTATCAGGCTAATCAACCAAGCCAACTAATAGTTGGATTTATCAGAATGCACATAATCAAGCCAACACTTACATTCAGGACTGGCCAAGCCAACAAATGGGTTTATCATGCTACACAGCCAAGCCATTTCACTACTAGGTTTATCAGGCTACTCATCCAAGCTAGCATTCACAGTTGGTTTTATCAGACGATCCAGTCAAGGATTACTCACAAGGCCCAACACAACAAGACACAACCAAGCCAACAAATGGGTTTATCATGCCATAAGCCAAGCCTTTCTTCCAGTTGGGTTTATTAGGTTCTAAGGCAATGGGAAGGAAGAACTGCTAAGCTAGTCAGCTTATCCACAGAGCTAAGGACACCTTCACAAGACCTATCTACCATGGATCCACTTACCCTACACACACAACACAAGGAAGTGTCCCCTTCTCTGCTCCACATTCCCTCAGGCTACACCTTCCCTTCCAGTACTCTTCAGGATGTGCATAGCAGATTAACCAACCACTCTTATCTTATTGTGAGGCTCCACACTAGGTTTATCAAGCACATTCTACGTCTCTCCCACTCCTAAGTCTTGTATAAAGTTCAAACCAAAACCAGGGTGCACAACACAAAAACCACAGGGAGACACAACAACACAGGTTTTACTCGGATACACAAGTGACAGGGTGTCATAACACTCTGCAGTTCAGGATAACGCTGCAACACAGCAGCCAGGGTCTCGGCAAAGGAAAAAATACTTGCAGAAACATGTAGCAACACCTGCTAGCTCTCGATGTGTCTGTTTGATCGGGAAGAATCCATAGCGCATGGGTGAATCCCCATGGATGAACAACCTCCCCATGAATGAAGGATCGATCATCCAAACGTCCCTCTGACTCCCCCCCAAAATGTGAGGGCAGCTGAAAACGTTAATGCATGAGGGAATGGGCATACGTTTTTTGGTGTTTTATTTCCCATGGGGTCAAAACGCGTTCTTCTAGAATGGGTGCCCTGCCCAATTCAAATTTTCCCATACTCTTCCCATTCCATGCAATAACTACCTCAACCAAATTCTAGCAGAAATAAATGGTTGGGGAAAAAGACAAGAAATGGGTAGTTGACAATTTTGATGGGTTTTACCCAATAGCTCAAGGTTAAACATTCCCTCCCCTTATCCTTGGAAAATCATGCCCCCATCTCATTATTTGTTGTATTTACATAACTGGTTGTGGGTTTTTCATTAAGTTGCATATTTACATGATGTTTACAAACGTGCTTGACTTAGCACATGGACCATACACTACAACAAATCCTAGAATTAGTGTCCCATTTAGCGTCCCTTTTTAGTGTAATTTTTTTTTACAGTGAGTGGTCAAACTAGACGCGTCATGGACAAAACTTAAAGCGTCTCAAAAAACATCTTTTTTTGCTTCCTAAATAGCATCCTTTATGATGTCCAAAATAGCGTCTCTTTTTTTGCTTCCAGAATAGCGTCCAACTTTGCTTCCTAAACAACGTCGAGGTTTACTTCCAAAATAGCATCCAACTTTGCTTCCTAAACAACGTTGAGGTTTTCTTCCTAAATAACATCATATTTTGCTTCCTAGTAGAACTTGACTTACACTGGAAAACTGGATTGAATTTGCACATCAGTAGGAAATAACTTTCATTCTTCAAAAAATACTTGAGCCTGCTTCTCTGCGATAGCATCTAAGAGTTGTATGTCCTTTGCTACCTACTCATCAACACTGAAAAAATGACTAGAAATCAGATGGTTTATAAAGTTGTGCAGAATAAAAGAGACAAATCTAAAATGAGGCATCATTAATGAAAAATCATTATCCATTTATTTTGGCATCAATTGAAGCATTCCAATTTATAAATTTTGTACAGGGAATGTCTCACTCTCACCTCCACTGAGAATTGTCGACATAGCAACTCCCCTCTTCCAGATCCACAATAGGACGCAACATTTTTAATCGGTTTTCATAACTTCATTTTCCTTGCAAGTAAAGAGAGACGTCAATAGCTACATTAACTTTTCAACTCTCAATTGTAACATATCTATAGTTCAGATGTTGCATTTGTTCCTCAAACTAAAAGTCCTATGTACAGGCCTTAACTAGAGGACTTTGAGATACAACCGCTTATGCAGAAACTTAACATGAGAACTAATGTTAGATAGAAGCTAAAGCTTAATAAATGCAAGAGATGGGGATTTCTCCAGTGATTAGGGATTTTGATCCCCGGAGCAACAACAATAACACTCTAAAGAAAGAATTCCAGCCTTAGGAAAATGTATATGGAAGCAATGAGACAATTATAAGGAAGAGTAGAAATGAAAAGGGGAAGAAATAAACAGAAACATGTAAAAAACAAAAGCCAAATAATAGCTAGAAATTTAGCATGTCAAGGGAAAATACATAAAAAGTTGAAAAACTTAAACCTCAAACTTATTAATAAAAATACAGAAATCTGGTCTGTTTGAAACTTTTATATATTTATTATTGACAAGCACTTTCATCAACTATTGACCATCTATAAAAGAATTTGAAGGGTTTCACATGAAAAAAAAATTAAAGAGACATTTTTCATCCAAGTTCCAACAACCCATCAAATGCACAATCAGCCTCAACCATCTATGTCGAAAAGGCTAATGTGCATAAGAACTGTTAAGACCAACAAAGGACTCACCCAAAATGACATGGACAACCAAGATGAATTGCTAATGAAAAGATATCCATGTGCAAGGACAAGTAGACAACCATTTTACAAGCAGTCAAATGGTATATATGAGCTATCACTCACCTTTAAATTTTAATATACATAAAAAAACAGATGCTAATGGGATATAAACTATTTTCAGCTCCACCTACAATTTTGTAAAATTGGGTTGAATGTTGGTTTTACACACACAGGAATACACATAATACTGAGAGTCAATTCATCCATGTCATTAGATGGTGCAATGCCTCATTACATAGTAGGAGAGGATGATTACATTATGTAACTCCCAAATACCTAACTATTAACAACTACATTAAATTCCCCATTATTACATCACTTTATTAGGGAGACCTTATTACTCATGTAAGGGTTGATACGTCTAAGTTCTAAATATGACCATCTCTAACACCCTCCCATTATGGACCTCAATTCTAAGTTCTAAAATATTTTCCCTTCAATTCTACGTTTTATAATTTTCCATGCCTGTAGCTGTAGCTATTGATGTTTAAATTTCACAATTAAATGTCAAATACATCTTCAAATTGGAAATACATCCTACAAACCCTCAATTTACTGGACGGTAATCTTGAATTCCAGATTTTAGTATAAAAAGGATGTTCACGATAAATGCTTACAGTAGTGGGATTAAAGCAGCAAGAGCTGTGTCGGTTTCAGACATTTACCAGTTGGAAAGAGCGTTACCATTTTCACATGTTCCAGTTGAGACAGTTGATATAGGTGTCACGATATAGAGCAACTTGTCTGCACTTTCCTTCTAAAAAGGGCTGTGAGATCAATTTTGGGTATTGAACTTAAGGATGATCAACAATAAGTACCAGCACTTACGACTGTACACTCAATTCTAGTGAAAACGCTGCTGTTGAACAATATGACACAATAATAACCAATTTTCAGTTGGGCACAGCCAAATGAAGAAAATACAGACGCTAAGGGATTGCACTATAATGTTTCATAAAGTAAATTATATTCCGTATTCACCTTCCATACTGCTAGTAAAGTATACTCTTCTGGTAATAAAGTTCTTAAAAAAGAGTATCCACGGTGGCAAACTTACCATGATTTATTTTAATGGAAGAAAACAATAGGTAAAAAAACAAACATGCAAGTAGAGGAAAAAAGTTGGTCGACATGTCCATAATGGAAGAAAACAATAGGTAAAAAAACAAACATGCAAGTAGAGGAAAAAAGTTGGTTGACATGTCCACGGTGATCAATCGTTGAACCGTTGAATTGACTCATCATCTAAATAAATCTAATAAATCTAATTATCCAACATCTCTCGTCTCTTCCAAGTCTTCTCAAGGATCTCCATTATACTTGAACAGGTCAATAACATAAAATGTTTCTTAAATTTCCCAATATTTTGGCAGTTCTGCCTTATAAGCATTATTGCATAACCACAGTAATGAGGAACTCAATACAAGTACATAAACGTGGGAAAAATCCCATTTTATCTGAATACATAGGAATGAACAACAACTTTTGAAGGGATGCCAGATCACATAAACCGGCAGGAAAATGACACAAAGGGATAGGCTAACAAGAAGAGGGAAGATAAAGGTTCGAAAAGGGGTTCGGGTAAGGGCTAACGAATAGGGGTAGTGGGTCCTATCCATACCTAGGAAGACAAAGAACCATCGCCCAGATAGTTACAATTAGCCAATAGTTTATAGTTCCATCTTGGTGTGATGGCGCGTGTTAGCCAATAGTTTATAGTTCCATATTTGGTGTGATGGCGCGTGTAGTCCCTTCTTCCCTCCCCTGGTGGACCGGTTTGTGTGAGCCAACCAGCCATTCATCTATTCTCCCGGCACTGAAAGGAAGGCCAGACTCTCAAACCAAGAAAATTAATGAATGAATATTTAGATTGATTGGACTTGAGGAGGAGACCAATCGAGTACGTAGGCTATAGTTCGGTCTTGTATATGTTCTATAAACCTGGCCTCAGAGTGTGTTAGCCCCACTAGCCTGCCAGGTCGGGCGAGGCTGGTAGAGACGAGAGCTCTACGTCATACCACTTTTATAAAGATAGAGTCCAACAAACGGGTTGATTTTTACAGGAGTAGCCAAGGACTTTTATAACATGCTCCAGGGATTAAATGATGGTCCCAAGAGGCTGGCTTTCCCTTTAGCTTAGATCGTTGTACTCTGGATGGATGGATTTAACTACCGAATGGGGGAGGGGATTATGATGGTCCATTAGATAACCTCGTTGGATGGTGGGTGGACAAGCTTATTATTGCTAGGATATTATGCCCATTAGATGTCCAGGGGGTGGAGTGTGGTGGAGCGATTAGTACATGCTAACTTTCAAAAGTGCTTCGACCATGTAGATCAGCCAGCTAGTATTGGATTTACTTGCAGAACAGATCGATGATCCTATATTCTTGGATCCAATTCTTAAATTCCTAATTCACTCTATCTTATTATTATGCTTGCTACTACTAGTGCTACTAGTGCCGTATATAATATGTATTAAAGCAAAGGTATGCTACTTGCACAACTGCGGTATAAACTATTTTAAGGCGTGCTACTTGAACCAATTCTTTTTAATAAAAACACACATTCACTATTTCACTACTTATGCTTGTGCATCTGCTGTATTAACCGCTTCAAAATATGATGCCATTGGCTATTCTACTACTTTATTATTGTGGGTCTAGTTTAAACAGTGTGAAGAATATTAAAATAGCTGAAGTTCTTGCAAACATCTGACCAAAAATTGCAGAAACCCTTATTTAAATATAGGGATTTAATATCTATACATAAAAAATAACCATAGAATAAAAAGGGCTTGCCCAGATCGCTCAAACCTTAGCTGAAAAAGTAGTGAGTTGAAAAAATATCACAAGCCCTTACATAAAACTTGACAAATCTATATTGACGAGCCGTACCCAGGAAAACATCTGACCAAAAATTGCAAAAACCCTGATTTAAACATAGAGATTTAATATCTATACATAAAAATAACCATAGAAAAAAGAGAGCTTGCCCAAATCACTCCTTGGCCGAAAAAGCAGTGAGTTGAGAAAATATCACAAGCCCTCATAGAAAACAAACACAAGCCACGAATTATATCAAAATTTTGACAGGAAAAATAATGGATGAATATGAAAACTCACATGACAGTGGCAGTAGCAGTAGACGAGGAGGAAAATATCCCTTTACAGGTTAAAAACTCCAGAACCTTGATCATCCCCGCAGAAAGAGTGAGGTAAGGGGTGGAAACGATCACAGAGAAAGAAAAAAATGCCCAGAAAATACAAAAAGCTCTGGAATTGTAACGTAGGAGCTAAATATAAATGCGATCCAAACATATTTTCACGTCCGCCTTGAGTGGTCCTAGTGGTCCTAGTTTTTAGATTTTTAGGCCAGGTGTTTTTCTATTGCCGAATTTTTTTGAGAATTAACTTAAAAAACATATGATTATAGTCTCAAGGTATATATTTCATTAATGATTTTTTTTTATTCGTGGAAAAAAAGTAAGTTGTGACACTTTTTAGAGGCTTTTGACAATGTGTTCACTTCATAAATGAAGTTTAATATTGTTTTTACTTTATAAATGAATTTTAATAATGTTTTCACTTCATAAATGAAGTTTAATATTGTTTTTACTTTATAAATGAATTTTAATAATGTTTTCACTTCATAAATGAAATTTAACTAAAAGTTGGAAGCTCTTTATTAATAAAAGTCTCCTTCAATTAGGACAATAGTTTGACACATGAAAATTTGATGAAACTTTAAATATATAGTTTTATTTTGTGAATTGATATGAAAATTATTTTGGAATAGTCATACAGGGCCATAGTATGAAGAGCATATACAAGCATTAAACCAATTGCTACAAGGCTTAAGCCGGAAGAATGTTTTTTGGAAGCCATGGCAGTATAATTGCTATGAACAAATGGAACCCAACTTCACAAGAATGGTCAAGCTTCCATTCCTTTTTGGTAGAGAAAAGAAGTATTATGCTTAAAAAAATTGAAATGAATGGAGAACTCAAGAGGTGAGCATAGAAAGTGGCATACAATAGTCTTTAATGTCAAGCAATGATTATGGGTTGTGCAGGATAAATAACCACTTGCAACGAAAAAACTAAAATGGCTATGAACAATAAGAATATATACCATTTGCAAATGAAACATTTAAGAATTATATGTGTTTGGTTAAGAAAGCATATGCCGCTCAAAACCTATGTCACCCTCGAGTTGAGTACACCCTTCATCTCCGAAGTCATACGTTCAAGCTAATGCATTGTTGGCTCTTTCAAGTCCTCATGTTCCCACAACCCTTGCTCTTACAGTTGTTTTTGGTCGCTCATTCCCATTTTGTTTCTTGATGTTGAACCCATGCAAAGGTTGGAATAGGATTGACAACTTTGTAGATGGTGGGATTTTATGAACTATATTTACCTTCCATTCTTATTTTAATTGATTTTTCATAATTGTTTTTTCCATGTTTACCAAAGTCGGCATGTACATGCTTTTTGAATGTTGTAAGCTACATTCAGTGAATTGCATTCACTTCACTCTCGTCACATTATTTCCTATTGTTCTTTTGTTCACAATAGTTGCATATTTAAGTTTGTAGGTCATATATTATTTGGTTATCAATGTTGGACACAATACAACATAATAGATTCATCTAAAATTATGATCTACCATGCACCATGTGCCTAGAGGATCAAATATCTTTAAGTGGAAACCTTTTTAGAGTGCAAAATTTGAGAAGAGGTTTGCACCTTGAGCGATTTGATCCCTCTCTACCCATTATAGATGGATCTATGTTGGTTTTATTATCAGAGAGTTTTTAAAGGCTACTCATAACTTAGGTCATGATGAAATAACCCGACCTATAAAATTAGAAATTGAAAAGTGTATAAGCTTTATTGAATAATAATTTGTACAAAATTCATACCAACAATTTTTTGAAATGGCTTATATGGTAGAGATATGTTAGACAATAAGACATGGAGTCTACATTTTGTTTTTTGCAATCATAATGCAGAAGATGTCCATATTGTTTTTAAATATTAAACTCCATTTCTTTACCATTATGAAATAATTTCAACTTGAATTTGTTACAAGTGATTTCAGGATTGAGTCTTTGCAATGGAATACAATAGGCTCTTCCAACTGTGTAAGACTTGAACATAAAAAAGTTAAACTATATTGTTGAAATCAATGCAGCTAAGTTGATATGCATAACTATCTATTTTTTCTCTCTCTGGATAGGTAGGCCAAGGAATATTAGTTGCATAGAAGACATATGCAAGCCCATGTAGAGGATGTGT
>LPNX010554687.1:153008-165922 GCA_001517045.1 Pseudotsuga menziesii | reverse complement strand
TTTGTTGCTATTGAAATAAAGTACTAAATCCATGCATGTTGAAGCATGTTTATATGTTCTATTCTTTTGTTCTATGTATGTGTTTGATTTTCAAGTTGAAGTTGTGTTAATGTGCCTCTCCCTCCTCTCATAGTTTAGCATCAGAGCAATATTGATATTATAGAAATGTGTTTAGAACACAGGTCCGAGTCAGAGATGAATATTAACAGGTCAAAGCGTGAGGTTGAAGGTTGTTGAAACAACATTGAGAAGAAATACATATAGGATTAGAAAGATCAGATCAAAACAGGAAGAGACATTACATCAAATATAATGTTACCACTATTATGAAAGCCTAGTATGACATAAAATAATTGATGTATATATTTTATTGGTTTATCTTCATTACATGAGGCACTGGCATACAAAGAATGATGATAGAAAGGACGTAATTGGTAACATCATCTTAATTGACAGCTCATGTTGTTGGCTTGTTTATCAAATCAAGGAAGATTCAAGATGATTTCTACAATGCTTGGTGGAGACGTTAGCGAAGCAATGTTGGGAATGATTTGATGATAATTGTGGTTCCTGAAGCAATAGATAGGTACTTCAGATCCATGGGGTCTCATTTTTGGATTCAAACCTTGTTTGGGATAGAGATTCAACTCCGTAGAAGAGCTTGTCACAGAATTTGGTAGTGTGTCGAAATATCAAGATGGTTTGGCCAGAGCTTTGAAAAGTCAATATGAAGGATGGAAAAACTATTATAATTCAGGGAGTACATTTAGATCCTAGTATTTTTACTCATGAAAATTCATCCTCTTTGGAGGACACTTCACTTGATCATGACAAAAAAGAAAAGGAAGAAAACACTTCAACAGATGCCCTGGTCACTGAAGCTTCTAATCCTCTAGAATCTAAGGTTACCACCATAGTGGCCACATGACGTTGCAACACAAAGACATCTAAAGTTTCAATGAAACAATGATAAGCAACACACCCATTGATGTTAAGGAATGTCAGGTGATTCCTACTGTCCTGGAGATGGTTGATTTTGATCAGAAAGGTCTTCTAGAGCTATGTTGCGTGGGATCACCCCCCACCCCCTCACTCCCACTCCTAAATCTCACTTCATTTCGAAGCGAGCTCCTAGTTTTGGGAACACTCTCTCGAGGTGCTCCCTTCCTTTCCTATACTAAAATCTCTTATACTAGGTTGATTGTTTGATGACAATGTTATGGTACCTCCCTTCTTTTCCAAACTCCTACAAAGGTTTTTATGGTTGATCAATTAATGATAATGTTATAAGTTGTAACTACTATAGGATTGATGTTACATGGTTTAATCCATGCATTCTATAGCTAATTCAACATCCTACATGTTTTTTAGATATAAATCCATCAAAATATATTAAAATATATACTATACAAAAAACGCTCCCAAAATGGGAGCTTTTGAAAATTTTACTTTTTGCTCCCCTCCCGCTCCCTACTCCCAACAACATAGTTCTAGAGGAATCGGTGTCTAGCAGATCCATTGATAGTAAATGTCCAACCAATGATCAGAAAGAGTTTAATAAGGAATTTGAAGACACCTCGAGATTACTTTTTCTCATTTGAATCACAGAGAAAGACAATAGTAAATATCTCTACCACAAGTCTTCCTCAAAGATTGGTCTGGTTACACAATCTTTTACAGTGCACTCAGCAGGGTAACTCAATCAAATACAAGGTGTAATTCCTGCAGTAGATGTCTAATAATTAATTTGTAGGGCCTAGTTTCTCTAGTGGATCTCTGGCACTTCAAGGTGTATTTCTAATAGCAGATTTTGCCTTAGATTGAATCACACACATGCAAACGGGGCACCTTATAGTTGGTGGTTGTATGTCAGTAAGTCACGTGCAAATCCCCTTCAAATATGGGAGCTCGATTAGTCAAAATATTGTAGTTTTAACATGTGTATGCTATTGTGATAAAATTAGAGAAAGATGGTGATTAAGGATAGGTAATATTGGCACTTACACAAAAGTTAGGGAGCAGATGCATGGAGAAAAGATGATGTTTGTTATAGTAAACATGTAGGGTGCCTTTACGTGCCATGATTACAATCATTTACGTGCCACTATGATAAATAAATATCCAAAAGTACTATCACATGAATCATGATCATTGACATTGAAATTGATATATTCGACATTACGTCATATGTTTTCCGAACACAATTCCTATCTCTAAACCTAGTGCAATTCCTAGCGCGGTTCCTTTCGAAATTTCTAGCATTATTCTAGGCGTTATACCTGGATCTATACTTGGGACTGTGTTGGATGTTTTCTAAGTGCAATTCCTGGCTCTATACTTGGCACTATGTTGGATGTTTTTCCTGCAGAAATTCATGGCACAATTCCTATCGCTAACCCTAGATTAATATATGGTGCTATGCTATTCAATACGTTTTTTAGGAGGCTATTCTTGGTGTTATATGGGATGTTTTTTTGGATGCTAATCGGGACGTTAACTTGGATGCTAATTGGGATGCTAATTGGGATGCTAATTGGGACGTTAATTGGGATGCTAATTAGCGTCCCAAATAGCGTCAACTTTTAAAAATGGGCACTAATTGGGACGCTAATTGGGACATTATTTGGGACGTTAATTGGGACGCTAAATGGGACGTTATTTGGGACGCTATTTGGGACACTAATTGGGACATTAATTGGTATGCTAATTAGCGTCCAAAATAGTGCCAACGTTTAAAAATGGACGCAAATAACGCCATTAAAAGCACCATCTCGTGGAAAAGCGTCCAATTTGTCCAAAACATGATGAAAAATACACTAAAAGTGATAGTGGATGCTAAAATCGGAAGCTAAAAGAGACGCTAATCATAGGGTTTTGTTGTAGTGATAGGCATCAACCATGATCACCTATACAACAAACATTAATTAATGACAGGGCCTTGGCCTTGAGCTCCTTGCCATGATTCCATATAATATTTAAATCATATACATTTAATGCAAACGAGGTCAAAACCGGGGTGTTACATTCCCCTCCCCCTTCAACAACACTGTCCTCAGTGCTTTACAAAATTGAACAAAAATGTTGCACTGGTACTGCCCTTAGTGCTCCACAGAATTGATCAAAAATGGACGTTCCAATCACATGGCATCCTCCAGCTCCCATGTAACCTCTTCAAGACCATAGTTCTCCCATTGCACCTTTACCTGCCCTATGGCTTGGTTTCAGAGCATTGTGGCCTTCCTGTCGAGGATGCGCATTGGCTCAATTTGGAAATCTCCCTAGCAGGCAATGCAAGTCTATATGCAACTGGCCCTATTCTTTCAAGAACTTCAAACGACCCACAGTATCTAGTTGACATCTTGGCACAACTTCCAAGCTTCAAGGAAATCTTCTTTTCCGTCACTCTGAGGTAAACATGATCCTCAACAGTGAACTCTCTGTTCACCCTATGCTTATCTGCATAGCTTTTCTGTCTGTCCTGGGCTGCTTTCAGATTCCGCCTGATCTTTACCACTTCCTGCTCCATCTCCTTGAGAAATTATGGACTAAGCACAACCTTGTTCACTAGATTATCCCAAGTCACTGGTGTCCTACACCTCCTGCCATATAAAGCTTCACATGGACTCATCCCCAATGATGCTTGTTGTCCATTGTTATAAGCAAAATCTACCAAGTGTAAATAATCTTCCCACTTGGTTGGTTTGTCCATCACATACATGCGAAGCATATCTTCAAGCACCTGGTTCACTCTCTCTGTCTGACCATTAGTCTAAGGATGGCAGGCAGTGCTGAAGTTCAGCTTTGTACCCAAATCTGCAAACAATCCCTTCCAAAAATTGGAAGTGAACTTGACATCTCTGTCAGAGACTATTTCCTTAGGAAATCCATGCACTTTGAAAAGATCCTTCATGAATATCTTTGCAATGCCAACATTCTTATGCGTAGACTTAACTAGTATAAAATGTGTCGCCTTTGTCAACTTGTCCACCACAACCATGATGGAGTCATGTTGTCTCCAAGTCATTGGCAATCCCGTAATAAAATCCATGGAAATAACCTCCCAATTCCATTCTAGGACTGGAAAAGGCTGCAACAAACCTGCTGGGTGTTGATGCTCAACCTTCACTGTAATGTCCCGGTTTTGACCCTGTTACATTAGATGTATATGATGTGCGTATTGTAAATGATCATGGTGTGGAGTTAAAGGCCAAGGCCCCACCATTGATCGGTATGCTACGTTTTGGAATTAAAATTGTCACCGACGGTATGTCGGGGCATGCGACATATATTATGATGGTCATCATGTAAATATGCATCTATAATTAATTAAATGAACCCGACCAGCTACGATCGCGGAAACTAAATCGAAAGGGGCATGATTTTCACAAGGATAAGGATGTGGGGGAATTTGTCAAACCCTGGCCAATAAGAGAAAAACCCATGTGTCTTCTTTCCTTGTCTTACTCCAACCACCTCCATTAAGAATCTCTGCTGGCAGTTGAGGCAGTTATTGTCTAGGAATGGGTGTGGCAGGACTGTCAGTCCTCACCCACATGCACACTCCACCGCAGCAGTTGACTTCAGAATGGAAGGGAAACCTTCACGCACTCTTCACTCACGCAGGAAAAATTCACCACTCTCTCCCACGAGTTGCTGAGCACCCACGCACTGCAATTTCGCGTCCTCTCTATTGCTGTGCATTCTCACGCAGGGGGATTCTTTCCCGTTTTTCATCTTCACGCACAGGATTTTGCTGGATTTACCCACACAGTAGTTTTCTTCTGCGGATTTGTGAATAGTGAGGCCATATCCTTTACTCACGGGTGGATTGTGGGTTCTGCATTGTTGCTCACGCTCACCCACAGGCTGAGAGACTGTAATTTCTTCTCCAGCGTGGTCTGTAGATGTTTTCTTGGTGATCTCGTTGCCCAGAACGGACTGTGTTTTTCCACGTTGTTGGTTGTGGCTGTTGTGGTATTCCTTACATGCTGGGGACTGTTGTAAATTCCCCTGAGAGTCATTTTGGCCACGATAGGGCCAATAATGACTCAGAAGTCATTTTCCTGTTTAGGCTGTGACAACTGACTTAGTTGCTTGTGTGCAATGGTTGGTCTTCGGACTGTGAGATGAGCAGGGATGTTGGCTTAGATTTGCTTGATAAACCTGGTGGCTGGAACCCACACAGACAGAGCTAGAGGGCTGTCCTTCTTCTCCATCACCCCTGAATAGCACTGGAAGGGAATGCAGGGCCTGAGGGACTGTGTAGCAGAGAAGGGACTGATTCCTTGTGTTGGGTGTGTTTGGGTGTCTTAGAGGTCAGGCTAGTTCTGGTGTAGGTGTTCTTGGCTCTGTAATGAGCTCATCGGCTTAGCAATCTGCCTTCTACAGCTCTTTGATGGCCTGATAAACCCAACTCTGTTGGCTTGGCTATGCTTGAGTATGCTTACCTATGCGTTAGCCTGCTAGTTCCCTTATTCCTTGGAGAATCATGCCCAGCTCGGGGGTGGCAGCGTTGCTGAGATATTGAGGAGCACGCTGGCCTATGGTTGGGTGGAACGTTGCAGCGACGTAGCTGGTTGCGGAAGGAGATTTCATAAGATAATTGATCTTGCCCATTTTACTCTGCAATTGTAAATTCTGTTAATGAAAATGAAATGAACATGTTGAAAGAATGCTTGTTTGAATGCATGATGTTTCCACTGTGTCTGATAGATAATTGCATCCACGCATAATAAATTCTCATATGTGCATATTTAAGTTCAATGCACATGTTTAAGCATTATGTTCAGTAAATTTTATGCCTGTACATGTTTATGGGGCTCTTAGCCCAGGCAATTGAAGCTTGGAGTCGCGTCCTCTTGGCCGGTCGGAGGCATGGGGACGTGATAGAATGGTATCAGAGCTCTGGGTTGCAGCAATGGGCCTCTATGGGCCGAGAAGGAGCAACTGACAGAGGTGTATCTCATTCTGCCCAGCCGAACCAGTGGAAGACTATGAAAATTTAAAATTTTTGTTGAAATGTTGAGAGGTCGGAAGAGTTAGAAGTTTTCCCATCCGCCGTTGCAGACGGCGAAGCGATTCTGCATCCGACGTGAAAGACCGCCGACAGCCAACGCGGTCGAAGAAAGACAAATTTTGAAAATTTGTCTAAGTGTTGGGAAATCGGAGGCGGGAGTGATATTCCGTCCGCCGTTGCGGAAGGATTCGTGAAGTGAACTTCCGCCAGTCGGAAGGGAAAGTGGTCCGTTAGTCCGCCGTTGCAGAAGTGAAATCGCTGAAGTTTCCGACCAGAAAGACCGTCGACATCAGAAAAGTTGAAATTTCTCCAAGTAAGAGCGGATGTCGGAAGGATTTGGCCTTTGGTGTGCCGCCATTGCGGAAGCCAAAGTCATTTGGATTCGGATGTGGAAAGTCCGCCGACGTCCGACGTTAAAATTGTTTTAAGTGCCAGATCGGAAGAAGTTGTTGTTTGGGGTGCTGCCGTTGCAGAAGCCAAAGTCATTTGGCTTCCGATGTAAAAAGACTTCTGATTCCAGTTGGGACAGTTCGTCAATCGGAAGAAGTTATGGTTTGCACGTCCGCCGTTGCGGAAGCCAAATCCATTTGGCTTCCGATGTGTAAAGACCGCTGACTTCCGATGTGGAAAGACGTTCGACAGCCGATGTCGATGACAGTAAAAAATAAGTTCGCCAATCGGAAGGGAAAATGTTCCTCGAGCCGCCGTTGCGGAAGGATTGGAGCTTCCATGAGCCGCCGTTGCGGAAGGATTGGAGCTTCCGCGAGCCGCCGTTGCGGAAGGATTGGAGCTTCTGAGAAGCCGATTCTGCGAAAGAAAGAATGGAAAGAGGAGTCGATTCAGCGGAAGGAAATGGGGAATGAGATCCGATTCTGTGCAAGGGGAAAATTTGGGTTTTCAATGGGGAATGAGATCCGATTCTGTGCAAGGGGAAAATTTGAGCCCCCTTGACCCCTGTCGTCCCCTTCAGATAGCCATTCCTTGATGAAGAAAATTTTGTGTGTTTGGGCATTTGTCATTTTATGATTATTCCAAGAGAAGGTAAGTAATGTTGTTTTGTATCAATGTATGCATCTAACAATTGTGTTATTAACACGTTTGCAGAATTATAGTCACCTTCAAGAGAAGTATTCCAGGTAGTGCAGTTTGGTAAGTAAGGGGTGGTTCAGTATGAGAACCCATGACGGATATGATGCTCGGGATTCCTATGAGCGATCAGAAGATGCCATGGGAGAAAATGTCCATAATAGAAATGATGACATAGAGTCTAATGGAAGGAGATTCCAAGAGACCCCGTCAGATGTTGCAACTACCATGAGAAGCTTGATTAAATCCCAGGAGGAGCAGCATCAGTTGAATGCTGCTATGTTACAGAGCTTGACAGAATTGCAAAGAAAGATAGACTCTGGACGAGGTACAGCAAGACCGGAAGGCAGTAAGAGCAGCACTAGGAGAAGGAGAAGGACTTCTAGTGGATCATCTAATTCCGAAGAATCCAGTGGGGATTCAAGCTCCTCTTCTCATAAAAGAAAAAGAAAGAGACACCATAGGGATCGCACTCGAGATGAATTCAAGAAAGCTAAACCTCCTACATTTGACGGTGAGATAAAGACTGGGTAAGAGGCTGAAGCTTGGATTCTTGGTATTAAAAAGTACTTTCAAGTGCATGATTACTCAAGAAACATGAAGGCAAGAGTTGCCATATTCAATATGAATGGAAGAGCATCCATTTGGTGGGAACACTTCAAGCAAGTGAAGAGGATCAGTGAAAGGAGACTTAAGTGGAAGCAGTTCAAGAAGTATTTCAAGCAGAAATACCTCTCTGACAGGTATTATGATGACAAGATTAAGGAGTTCCATGAGCTGAGATTGGGACAACAGACCATGGAAGAATACGCAAATAAGTTTTTGGCGCTGTTGAGGTATGTCCGGTACATCAGAGATGAAAAAGTGAAGGTCCAGCGTTTCCTGAGTGGATTACCTCAGTCTTACAAAGATAGAATTGAGTTTTATGAACCTAGAAATCTTGAAGAAGCAATAAGGAAAGCTAAGTATTGCTATGAGCAAAGCAAAGGTAAACCAGATTACCATAAGGCATGGAAGGACAAGAAGAACGAGAAGTTTGACCAAAGAAAGAAGGGTTTCAAACCTTCTAACTTCAGGAATCAGCAGAAGCAGCCATCTCAAGCTGCAAGTAAGCCAGCTGGAGTGGCAGGAGAAAAGCCTAAAGATCCACAACAGAATAGAGGGCCCCTTCAATGTTGGAAATGTGGAGGACCCCACATGCGTAGGAATTGTCCACTCGAGAATGAGAGTGCAAGACCAGCTTATAATGTTCAAGAAGCAGAAACAGTGGGTCAAGTAGCAAGGGCAGTACCTAGGATCTATGCGGCACTGGAGGACCGTCAGGCAGATCACCAGTCAGCTGTGGTTGAAGTAGCAGGTAAGATTGTTGAGCAATCTGTTTCTATTTTGATTGACCCTAGTTCTACGCACAGTTACATTACTCCTAGAGTAGTGGAGATTTGTTCTTTTAAGAAAGTAAAGCATAGGAAATCTTGGTTAGTTCAGCTAGCCACTGGAACTAAGAGAAAAGTTAGTGAAGTGGTAGAGAAATGTCCATTGGTCATGAATGGATTGGTCACTTGTGTAGATCTGAATGTTCTACCGCTTGGTTCCTATGATGTTCTCATTGGAATGGATTGGTTAGAAGCTCACAGGGTGAAGCTTGACTGTTACAATAAGACTTTCGAATGCACGAACGAAGAAGGGAACCTAGTAGTTGTGAAAGGAATTCCAAAGGTAATTTCAGTAAGGCAGGTTTCGGCAATGCAATTAAATAAGTTCTGTAGGAAGGGTTGTCAGTTGTATGCAGCTCAAATTTTGGAGGAAACGAGAGACGAAACTCCTAGGTTGGAGGACTATCAAGTGTTACAGGAATTCAAGGATGTGTTTCCTGATGAGATTCCAGGGCTTCCTCCAAAGAGGGACATTGATTTCACTATTGAACTTGTGCCATGAGCAGCACCAGTGTCCAAGGCACCCTACAGGATGAGTACACCGGAGATGCTAGAATTGAAGATGCAACTGCAAGAGTTGTTGGAAAAGAAGTATATCCGACCGAGTGTGTCTCCTTGGGGAGTACCAATTCTATTTGTAAAGAAGAAAGGTGGTACACTCAGGTTATGTATCGATTACAGACAATTGAACAAGGTTACCGTGAAGAATAAGTATCATTTTCCTAGGATTGATGACCTCTTTGATCAAATGAGAGGAGCAAGGGTATTTTCCAAGATTGACTTGAGCTCTGGCTACCATCAGGTAAGAATCAAGGATGAAGACATTCATAAGACAGCCTTCAGGACAAGGTATGGGCACTATGAGTTTGTAGTGGTACCATTTGGCCTCACAAATGCACCAGCTATGTTTATGTGCCTTATGAATAGTGTCTTCAGCAAGTATTTGGACAAGTTTGTTCTTGTTTTCCTTGATGACATTCTTGTTTATTCTAAGAATGAGGAAGAGCATGAAGAGAATTTGAGATTGACATTGAATTTGCTCAGGGAGCATCAGTTGTATGCGAAACTAAGCAAGTGTGACTTCTATAGAGATAGAATTCAGTATTTGGGTCACATTGTCTCAGAAGAGGGTATATCTATGGATCCCGAAAAGATAGAAGCCATTACGAATTGGCCTACTCCAAGAAATGTGACAGATGTAAGATCTTTTATGGGACTTGCAGGATACTACAGGAGATTCATTGAGGGATTCTCCAAAGTTGCGCATGTAATCACTTCTTTGCAAAAGAAGGGGATGAAGTTCGAATGGACATCGAGGTGTGAAGAAAGCTTCCAATGGTTGAAGAGTCTTCTCACCAGTGCACCAGTATTGAAAGTTGCAGATCTAGAGAAAGATTTTGTGGTGTGTACCGATGCATGTGGACAAGGGCTTGGAGGAATCCTTATGTAGGACAACCATGTGATATGTTATGAGTCAAGAAAGCTGAAGGAACATGAGATGAACTATGCCACTCATGATCTAGAGCTTGAAGCCATAGTACATGCTCTCAAGATGTGGAGACATTACTTGATGGGTAGGATATTTGAGCTCAGGATGGACCATTGTGGTCTGAAGTATCTATTTGATCAGCCTACTCTGAATGCTAGGCAAGCAAGATGGCTAGAGTTTTTATGTGAGTTTGATTTTGAAATCAAGCACATAAAGGGAAAAGAAAATAAGGTAGCTGATGCACTCAGCAGGAAGGTACAGGAAATGCATGTGGCATCTCTTAGTATTTGCCAATCAGATTTGAGGCAGCAAATTATTGATCATGTTGCTGGAGATGAATTGTATGGGCAGGTCAAAGACAAGTTGCAGCAGCAAAGTCTTGAGAAAAGGTACGAGGGATATAAATTGGAAGAAGATGGACTTCTCACTTTTAAAGGTAGAATTTATATTCCGAATGTAGCAGATTTAAGGAGAGTTGTTATGGATGAAATCCACCAAACTCCGTATTCTGGTCACCCAGGATATCAGAAGACAATTGCTACAACTAGAAAGTAGTACTTTTGGCCAGGTATGAAAAAGGATATGGCTGAAAACATTTCAAGGTGTATGAAATTTCAACAGGTCAAGGTTGAGCATCAACATCCAGCAGGTTTGTTGCAGCCTTTACCAGTTCCAGAATGGAAATGGGAAGTTATTTCCATGGATTTTATTACAGGATTGCCAATGAATTGGAGACAACATGATTCTATCATGGTTTTGGTAGACAAGTTGACTAAGGTAGCACATTTTATACCGGTTAAGTCTACATATGAGACGGGTGACATTGCAAAGATCTTCATGAAGGGGATTTTCAAATTGCATGGATTGCCTAAGGCAATAGTCTCTGACCGAGATGTCAAGTTCACTTCCAACTTTTGGAAGGGGTTGTTTGCAGATTTGGGTACAAAGCTAAACTTCAGCACTGCATACCATCCTCAGACGGATGGGCAGACCGAGAGAGTTAATCAGGTGCTTGAAGATATGCTTCGCATGTACGTAATGAACAAACCAACCAAGTGGGAAGATTACTTACACTTGGTAGAGTTTGCTTATAACAATGGACATTAGGCATCCTTGGGGATGAGTCCGTATGAAGCTTTGTATGGAAGAAGGTGTAGGACACCTGTGACTTGGGATAATCCAGTGAACCGGATTGTGCTTGGACCAGAATTGCTCAAGGAAATGGAGCAAGAGGTTGTAAGGATCAGGCAGAAGCTGAAAATAGCACAGGACAGACAGAAAAGCTATGCAGATAAGCATAGGGTGAACAGGGAGTTCAGTGTTGGGGATCATGTTTACCTCAAAGTGAGAGCAAGGAAGAGCTCCTTGAAGCTTGGAAGTTGTGCCAAGTTGTCACCTAGATATTGTGGACCGTTTGAAGTGCTTGAAATAATAGGGCCAGTTGCATATAGACTTGCATTTCCTGCTAGCACTAGAGCTCATATTGTTTTTCATGTTTCTTTGCTTAAGAGATATGTACATGATCCTAACCATGTGATAAATTGGGATGTGATTCAGGTGGAACCCGAGGGAGAGTTCCGAATAGAGCTAATGCGCATCCTCGACAGGAAGGTCACAATTCTCCGGAACCGAGCCATAGGGCAGGTAAAGGTGCAATGGGAGAACTACGGGCTTGAAGAGGCTACATGGGAGCTGGAGGATGCCATGCGATTGGCACATCCATTTTTGTTCAATTCTGCGGAACACTGAGGCGATACCAGTGTAGCATTTTGTTCAAATTTTGTAAAGCACTTAGGACAGTGCTATTGAAGGGGGAGGGGAATGTAATGTCCTGGTTTTGACCCCGTTACATTAGATGTATATGATGTGCATATTGTAAATGATCATGGTGTGGAGTTAAAGGCCAAGGCCCCACCATTGATCGGTATGCTACGTTTTGGACTTAAAATTGTCACCGACGGTATGTCGGGGCATGCGGCATATATTATGATGGTCATCATGTAAATATCCATCTATAATTAATTAAATGAACCCGACCAGCTACGATCACAGCAACTAAATCGAAAGGGGCATGATTTTCACAAGGATAAGGATGTGGGGGAATTTGTCAAACCCTGGCCAATAAGAGAAAAACCCATGTGTCTTCTTTCCTTGTCTTACTCCAACCACCTCCATTAAGAATCTTTGCTGGCAGTTGAGGCAGTTATTGTCTAGGAATGGGTGTGGTAGGACTGTCAGTCCTCACCCACACGCACACTCCACCACAACAGTTGACTTCAGAATGGAAGGGAAACCTTCACGCACTCTTCACTCATGCAGGAAAAATTCACCACTCTCTCCCACGAGTTGCTGAGCACCCACGCACTGCAATTTCGCATCCTCTCTATTGCTGTGCATTCTGACGCAGGGGGATTCTTTCCCGTTTTTCATCTTCACGCACAGGATTTTGCTGGATTTACCCACGCAGTAGTTTTCTTCTGCGGATTTGTGAATAGTGAGGCCATATCCTTTACTCACGGGTGGATTGTGGGTTCTGCATTGTTGCTCACGCTCACCCACAGGCTGAGAGACTGTAATTTCTTCTCCAGCGTGGTCTGTAGATGTTTTCTTGGTGATCTCGTTGCCCAGAACGGACTGTGTTTTTCCACGTTGTTGGTTGTGGCTGTTGTGGTCTTCCTTACATGCTGGGGACTATTGTAAATTCATCTGAGGGTCATTTTGGCCACGATAGGGCCAATAATGACTCAGAAGTCGTTTTCCTGTTTAGGCTGTGACAGCTGACTTAGTTGCTTGTGTGCAATGGTTGGTCTTCGGACTGTGAGATGAGCAGGGATGTTGGCTCAGATTTGCTTGATAAACCTGGTGGCTGGAACCCACACAGATAGAGCTA
>LPNX010554687.1:135294-152969 GCA_001517045.1 Pseudotsuga menziesii | reverse complement strand
GGGTGGCAGCGTTGCTGAGAGATTGAGGAGCACACTGGCCTATGGTTGGGTGGAACGTTGCAGCGACGTAGCTGGTTGCGGAAGGAGATTTCATAAGATAAGTGATCTTGCCCATTTTACTCTGCAATTGTAAATTCTGTTAATGAAAATGAAATGAACATGTTGAAAGAATGCTTGTTTGAATGCATGATGTTTCCGCTGTGTCTGATAGATAATTGCATCCACGCATAATAAATTCTCATATGTGCATATTTAAGTTCAATGCACATGTTTAAGCATTATGTTCAGTAAATTTTATGCCTGTACATGTTTATGGGGCTCTTAGCATAGGAAATTGAAGCTTGGAGTCGCGTCCTCTTGGCTGGTCGGAGGCATGGGGACGTGACATTCACCTACTGACATTTCATGCACCTTAAAATATATTCAGCCATGTCCTTTTTTATTCCTGGCCAAAAGTATTGCTTTCTAGCTGTAGCAATTGTCTTCTGATATCCCAGGTGACCTGAATATGGGGCTTGATGGATCTCATCCATAACAACCTTCCTCAAATATGCTACATTCGGAATATAAGTTCGGTTCATATAAGTAAGAATTCCATCTTCTTCCAATTTATATCCCTGATAATTCTTTTCAAGGTTTTGCTACTGCAACTTGTCCTTGACCTGCACATACATTTCATCTTCAGCAGTATGATTAACAATCTGTTGTCTCAAATCTGATTGGAAAATACTAATGAATGCTACATGCATTTCCTGCACCTTTCTGTTGAGTGCATCAGCTACCTTGTTCTCTTTTCCCTTTATGTGCTTGATTTCAAAATCAAACTCACATAAAAACTCCAACCATCTAGCTTTCCTAGCATTTAGAGTAGGCTGATCAAACAAATACTTTAGACCACAATGGTCTGCCCTTAGCTCAAATATTATTCCCATCAAGTAATTCCTGCATATCTTGAGAGCATGTACTATGGATGCAAGTTCCAAATCATGATTGGCATAGTTCTTCTCATGCTCCTTCAACTTTCTTGACTCATAACATATCACGTGGTTGTCTTGCATAAGGACTCCTCTCATTTGATCAAAGAGGTCATCAATCCTAGGCAAAGGATATTTTTTCTTCACAGTAACTTTGTTCAGCTGTCTGTAATCAATACACAATCTAAGTGTACCATCTTTCTTCTTCACAAACAGAACTGGTGCTCCCCAATGAGACACACTCGGACTGATATACTTCTTCTCCAACAACTCTTGCAGTTGCATCTTCAGCTCTAGCATTTCTGGTGTGCTCATTATGTAGGGTGTCTTGGACACTGGTATTGCTCCTTGCACAAGCTCAATTGTGAAATCAATGTCTCTCTTTGGAGGAAGCCCTAGAATGTCACCAAGAAAAATATTCTTGAATTCCTGCAACATATGAAAGTCCTCCAACGTAGGAGTTTCATTCTCTATTTCCTCCAGAATATGAGCTGCATACAATTGGCAACCTTTCCTACAAAACTTCTTCAACTGCATTGCTGAAATCTACCTCACCGAATTCACCTTCGGAATTTCTCATACAACTCTTGGGTTCCCTTCTTCATCCATGCATTCAAAAGTCTTATTATAGCGGTCGAACTTTACCCTGTGAGCTTCTAACCAATCCATTCCAATGAGAACATCATAGGAACCAAGCAGTAGGACATTCAAATCTACACAAGTGACCAATCCATTCATCACCAATGGACATTTCTCTACCACTTCACTAACCTTTCTCTTAGTTCCAGTGGCTAGCCAAACTAACCAAGATTTTATATGCTTTACTTTCTTAAAAGCACACATCTCCATTACTTTAGGAGTAATGTAACTGTGAGTAGAACTAGGGTCAATCAAAATAGAAACATATTGCTCATCAATCTTACCTGCAACTTCAACCACATTTGACTGGTAATTTTCCTGGAGGTCCTCCAGTGCTGCATAAATCCTAGGGACGCCCCTTGCTACTTGACCCATTGTTTCTTCCTCTTAAATGTTGTAAGTTGGCTTTGCACTCTCATTCTCAAGTGGGCGATTCCTGCACATGTGGGGTCCTCCACATCTCCAACATTGGAGTGGTTATCTATTCTGCTATGGTTCTCTGGGCTTCTCTCCCACCACTCTAGCTGGCTGCTTCTCAACTTGGGATGGCTACTTCTGTTGATTCCTAAAGTTAGAATGTTTGAAACCTTTCTTCCTTTGGTCAGACTTCTCATTCTTCTTGTCCTTCCATGTGTTATGATAATCAGGTTTGCCTTTGGTTTGCTCATTGAATACGCATTTTTTCTTATCGCTTCTTCTAGAGTTCTAGGTTCATAAAAATCAATTCCGCCTTTGTAAGACTGAGGCAATACACTCAGGAAATGCTGGATTTTCACATTTTCATCTTTGATGTACCTGACATATATCAACAACTCCAAGAACTTGTTTGCATACTCTTCCATGGTCTGCTTTACCAATATCAGATCATGGAATTATTTGATCTTATCAACATAGTACCTGTCAGAGAGGTACTTATGCTTGAAGTACTTCTGGAACTGTTTCCACACAATCCTCCTTTCATTAATATTTTTCACTTGCCTGAAGTGCTACCACCATATGGATTCTCTCCCAGTCAAATTGAAGATGGCTACTCTAGCCTTCATATTTCCTGAATAGTCTTGGACTTAGAAATATTTCCTCATCCTAAGAAGCCAAGCTTCAGCTTCTTGACCATTCTTTATCTCACCATTAAAGGTAGGTGGCCTTGCCTTCTTAAACTCATCACATGAATGGTTATGGTAGAGCCTCTTTCTCCTATTCTCGTGAGAAGAAGAACTCGAACCACTGGTGGATCCTTCAGAGTTAGATGACCCACTAGGATATATATTTCTTCTTCTGGTAGTTCTCTTACTACCTTCTGGTCTTATTGTACAGTCCCCAGAGTTCATCCGCCTCTGAATGTCTGTCAAACTTTGCAACATGGCTGCGTTCAGCTGATTCTGCTCCTCCTGACCTTTAACCAATCTTTTGTTATCTTCCATATAACTTTGCATCTCCACCGTTAGGACTCTCATGGTGGCTGAAAAATCTGGGGGAGTATCTTGAAACCTCCTCCCATTAGAATCTACCTCAGCATTTCCAACTCGAACATTTTCTCCCATAGCATCTTCCCCACGCTCATAGGGATCCCGGGAATTATTCATGCCGCAGGTTCTCATGGCTGAGCCAACAACCCACTCTCCCAATATGCGATGACTTTGCAAAATGTGTTATCAAACACCATTTGTTAGCCACATAGCAATTAAAAATTAAAAACCATTTACTTACTATCACCTGGCACATCTAGGCCTAATGTTGTAACCAACAGCTCTGCTAACTATTCAACTTGGCCCCTTTTAGGCCTAGCACTGCAACCTGCAGCTGTATTAAACCATAATCTAGATGTTATTTTCTCTCTTAACTGCTCGTTCTGGCCCATCCAGGCCCAATGCTGCAACTAGCAGCGCTGATACCACTCTGTAGTGTACTGCAGTTTTGGTATCAGAGGGTACTCTTATCTCCTTTAGCTGTTCATTCTAGCCCATCCAGGCCCAATGCTGCAACTCGCAGCTCTGATACCATTTTGTCATGTACCCATACTCCCATTATCATACGGAATTAAAAATTTCTTAAAGAACCTATGTCGTTCTTTGAAAACATAAGCCATGACCGTGAAACGCTCCTCAACATTCATGTCCTGATACCACATTATTACGTCCCCTCCCATTCACCAGAGAAAGAGAGCGCAACCAAAATCGACGGTCACAACCTGTTCCACATCTGGGAACAGATTAACGGCTGAGAATCAACCCACAAAATCAACGGTGCATAACACTTGAGTTTACGGAATCGGGAAAAATGGAAATTGCGATCTCGCATCCCACAAGTTGCAGAACAGAGAATTGCAGAAAGAAAACTGCGGAAAACCGAATTCACCAAAGGACATTTCTGCATCTCGCAAGTTGCGGAACATAGAGTTGCGGAAAGAGAAAGTTGAGGACAATAGTCTTGGCAGAAAGCCGTTTCTGCATTTTCGCATCCTACCTGTGGAATAGACCATTACGGAAGGAGATTTCTGTCTAGAAATTCGAACTGTTAATCGAATTCTTGGACAGAATTGGCCATTCAGTCCATCACCAATCTGACAATCTAAGCCATGCAACTTAATTTAAAAATTAATTGAAGGGAAACATACAAAGATGTATACAATTGAAATTATACAACGAAAGCAATACATCCATTCAACACATAAAACGTGTTCATCATATTTCATCAAGCAAATACAAATGCGGAGATCAACATAGACAAGAACACTTATCTTTGTAAGAAGTTTGTCCTGCAACCAACTATGTCACTGCAATGTTCCAACCAACCATAGGCCAATTCGCTCATCAATATCTTAGCAGCACTTCCACCCCCAAGATGGGCATGATTTCCCCAAGGAATAAGGAACACTAGTGGGCTCACACATAGCCCAGGATACACAAGAACTCAGCCAAGCCAACATAGTTGGGTTTATCAGGCTACAATCAAACTTGGCCAATATACTGATGGGTTTATCAGGCTAATTAGCCAATCCAACTAATAGTTGGGTTTATCATACTGCACACAGTCAAGCCAACACTTACATTCAGGACCAGCCAATCCAAAAGATGGGTTATCAGGATACAACACCAAGCCATCTCACTACTGAGTTTATAAAGCTACTCAACCAAGCCAACATTCATAGTTGGGTTTATCAGACTGTCCAGACAAGGATTACTCACAAGGCCCATCACAACAAGACACATCCAAGCAAACAAATGGGTTTATCAGGCCATCATCCAAACCATCCTGCCAGTTGGGTTTATTAGGCTTCTAAGGAAATGGGCAGGAAGAACTGCTAAGCTAGTGAGCTCATCCACAGAGCTAAGGACACATTCACAAGACCTATCTAGCCTAGAATCCACTTAGCCTACACACCCAACATAAGGAAGTGTCTGTTAGAATAATCAACCCATAGTTACCTACATTAGACATTAATTTAATTATTTTTGTCTTATTACCTAGTTTTCTAGATTCCATTCTATGCTAGTTGCCTTCTACATGTCCTAGAAGTCAACACATGCTAAAAATGAGTCATGGAGCACTTGAGAAACATCCTCGAAACCCAATTTAGCATGTTTGGTTTATTCCAAATTCTCTAAAGTGCATATCTTCTTTTTTTGAAAAGCCGTCTTGTTTTATTTCTGAATTAAGGCAAAAGGAAAATCTAGACTAGGTGTAGTTGCCTTGTTTTTTCCCCACATCATCCTCCCTCCTTTTCTCCAAATAAAAGAATGTATGAGTTTTCTTTCCATCCCTCTTTAGCTTTCCCACTTGACTTAGCAAATTCGTGAGCATCTACCTAGATTTGGAAATTGCTTTATGCACCTATGGGGGATTTGACTAGTTTTGGTAAGTCTGCTTTTTGACTATTTTGAATGGCATCTTTATGCATTCAATTATCTCATGTAATTATATATTTCACCATCCTATTACTTCATAATGTTCACTATTGTGCACTTACTCAATACAAATTAGTGTTATGCTCCAATTTCAGTCTCCTTTGGTGTGAATTTTGCATGTTTGATTAGCAATTTTGTGAGTGTAATTGTTCTATCTCTTGGGTTCAATTTCCACATGGTATCAGAGCCTTTGTGGATCAATTTTTATCCTTCCAAATTGTTATTGCAGGTTCGACATCATTTACTGGTAGCGCATTCTACTGACTGGAGGGCACAATTTCTGAGCTAGGTACCAATCTCGGAAGATCATCTTGACTCCATTCAATTTATTTGAGTGGAAAGATAAGATGGAGGTATTGTTGAGAGAGAAATGTCTCTACAGGATGACTATCGCAACTGAGGAAGATCCCAATGTAGCTGCAGAGAAAATTAAATGGCACAACAGGAGGGATGATGCCTATGGTCTTTTGTGTCTGAGCATTTGAAGAGACCTCCTCTTCCATCTTGATGGATTGACATTACCTAATGAAGTGTGGGAGAATCTAGTAGATATTTTTGGAAATAAAGATGAGATGAGAGGACATCGAATCGAGAATGAGTTGATCTCCTTGAGTCCCAGTAGCTTCGAATCATTGCAACTCTACTTTTCCAAGTTTAAGGCCCTTGTTTTGCAGTTGAAATAGTGTGGGATCGAAAATAAGGAAGAGAAACTAGTTTTGGCCATACTCTCTAAGCTTGGTCCTGACTATTCAATGTTTGTTTCAACCTTCCATGCCACCAAGTTGACAGCTCGAGCTTGGAAGATGCCTAAGCTTGCATATTTCATGGAATCGCTCACACAGGAGCAAGATAAGTTGGTGATGATGGGCACCATCAAACCTTCCAAATACCAAGCTTTGGTTGTTGGAGATTTAAGGGTGGATTCAAAAAGTAATAAAAAATCTAAAAAGCCACCTGAGCAAAAGAGAGACAAGAAAAAGTCTCAAGAGGATCCCCAAGGTTCCAAGAAGAATTCCCAGAAGAAGAAGAACAAAGGAGAAATGAGCAAGTGCGCATACTCCAGTAAGGGATATCATCCTAGGAGCTCTTGTATGAAGAAGAAAATTGGCATGTTGACCCAACTCCTGGACAAGAATAACATCTCCCTTCCTGATTGCTCAAAGAAGAGGGAAGGAGGATCAAATTTAGAGGACAAAGAGAGAGTACATGCCTTGGTTACTGGCACATCAATCTCACCTAGCTTCATCATAGACTTCAGAGCTTCTAGACATATGGTTTCGACAAAAGAGACATTCTCCTCTCTTGACATGTCGAAAGGTCCACCATTAGTTTTGGGAGATGACTCTCTCACTGACAGTTTGGGGAAGGGAAGGATTGATCTTGACCATGGTAAGTTCAATAATGTGTTGTATGTTCCAGGTCTTGCCTCTAATCTCTTGTCAATGTATTAGATGACTCATACTGGGTCTCCAAAGAAGGTCATATTCTCCCCTGGTGATGTTGAAATCACTGATATTTTGAATGGTAAAGTCATAGCAAAAGGTGATGTTGATCACACTTCGAAGGTATACACGTTTTCCCATTTTCTACCCTACTCAAACCCCTATGCTCTTATGATTCATGCTAATGAAGCAAGAAAGCTTTGGAATGAAATATTTGGTCATCTTAACTACAAGTATATTTTTGATTTGAGTGAAAAATATATGGTCATAGGGTTACCAAAGATCAAGTTTTCTAAGGGAGTCTATCAAGGTTGTATCCTAGGAAAAAACCCAGAGCACAAGTATGAGAAAGATAGTCATGAGAGAACCTCTACACCTCTTGAGATGATCCACAGTGACATTGCTGGTCCATTCCCTCATATGTCCATCAGTCAAGCCAAATATGCACTGAACTTCATAGATGGATTTTCCAGGTATTGTTGGGTTCACTTCCTAAAGCATAAGTATGAAGTTTTTGACCTCTTCAAAGTCTTTAGAGCCTTGGTTGAAAACCAGTAAGGGAGGAAACTCAAGATCCTCAGATCTAACAATGGTGGTGAGTATGTCAAGTCTGAGTTCATTCAGTATTGTAAATATGTGGGTATTCAGATGCAACATTCAATCCCTTACACACCACAACAAAATGGTGTTGCTAAGAGAAAGAACAAATCATTGAAGGAGATGGAAACCTACATGATGGAGGCTAAGACTTTGCCACCAAAGTTTTGGGCTGAGGCTATAAAATGTGCATCCCACATCCATAATAGGGTGCCTCATAAGAAGCTTGATGGTATGTCTCCTTTCGAAGCTTGGAGTGGGCACAAGCTAGATGTGACCCATTTCAGGATTTTTGGCTCAAAGGCTTGGGCTAGAATTCCAACTGAAAAGAGGAAGGATTTGCAACCCCAAAGCCAAGAGTGCCTATTTGTTGGGTATTCTAAAGATTCAAAAGGGTACAATCTGATCAACTTGAGCACTAATAAATATTTCAATGAAAGAAGTGTTCAGTTCCAAGAAGAGCCTTTAGTAGCAGTTGAAGTTGGAGAGTCTTCTTCACCACCAGATCCATTGATTGTAAGTGGAGAGACTAATGAGTTTGCTGATTCTGATATTTCTGATAATGATGATTTGATTGCAGATCCTAATAGTCCTACAAGACCAAAATGGGAAGCAAATACCATTCATGCAGCTGGGGAACTAGCTGGAAATCCTAGTGACACTAGGAGGACTAGATCTCAATTTGAGAGTGCCCTTTGTGTGAAAGATCCTCTATTTGATAAGAAGTGATATTTGATGGTTGAATAAGATCCATAGACATATTAATATTCAGCACATGATCCAAGAAGGAAAACAACCATGAAAGAATAATTCAGGTCGCTCCAGAAGAACAACACTTGGGAACTGGTTGATCTCCCCCCAGGGAGGAAGCTAGTTCAATGTAAGTGGGTTTTCAAGACTAAGTTTGCTGCTGATGGTTCACCTTTGAAATATAAGGAAATATTGGTAGCCAAGGGATACTCACAAGTACATGGTATTGACTACAATGAAACCTTTGCACCAATGGCAAAGATGGACTCCATAAGGCTAGCTCTAGCCGTTGCAGCATTGAAGCAGTGGGAAGTGCTTCACATGGATGTGAAACGTGCTTTCCTAAATGGAGATATCAATGAAGAGATTTACATGCAGAAAACTGAAGGGTTTGTTTCTAATCCATATTTAGTGTGCAGGTTAAAGAAATCATTGTATGGGCTCAAGCAAGCCCCCAGGGCTTGGTATGCCAAGAATGATGGCTTTTTGCTATCATTGAGTTTTGTTCGATGCAAGTCTGATCCTAATGTCTATTTGAAGCTGATTCATGGTTCTTTGATGATTATTGTCTTGTATGTGGATGAACTACTTATTACAAGAAGTTCAAAGAAAGAGATTGCCTCCTTGAAGGATGCAATGAACCATGCATTTTCAATGACAAATTTGGGATTGTTGAGCCAATTCTTGGGTCTTGAAATTGCTCAATCCCAACATGGAATCAAAGTACATTAGTCCAAGTATGCTTTGGATTTTCTGAACAAGTTCAACATGAAATATTGCAAGCCAAGAAAGACTCCCTTCCTTTCAGGAGTTAAGCTTGAAGAAGCAGGTTCTTCTCCTATGGTAAATAATACACTGTATAGGTAGTTGATTGGGTGTTTGCTTTATCTTACGCACACTCGACCTGATCTATATTATGCAGTTTTTGTGGCTTCGAGATACATGGATCAGCCTCATGAGATCCATTGGAGAGCATCCAAATGGATCCTAAACTTTGTTCAAGGAACAAGAACTCATGGGATTTTCTACAAAGCAAAATATGATCTTGATTTGATTGTGTTTACTGACAGTGATTGGGTAGGTGACAACACAGATCGAAAGTCTACATCAGGATATGTGTTCATGCTTGTAGAAGGACCAATCAACTAGACAAGAAAGAAGCAGAGTGCCATAGCACTCTCATCTACAGAAGCAAAGTATAGAGGAGTTGTAAATGCAACAACTCAATGTGTGTCGTTGCAGGGGATACTTGGAGAATGTGGCTTCGAATCAGAGTTTTCAACTATTATCTACTGTGATAATCAGAGCACCATTTGAATCTACAATGATCCAGTTCAAAGACAGCGAACCAAGCACATTGAGATCCATATGCACTACATCAGATAGCTTGTGCATGATGGTACCATTGATCTACTCTTCTGTGCATCTTCATAAGAAGTAGCAGACATATTCACCAAAGTTTTTTGTGAGAATACATTCAGCAATCTCAAATCACTGTTGGGGATTTCTGATCATGCTGTGAAGCATGATTGACGACAAGATTTCCAAATTTTGTTTTTCTTGTCCATGTTAAGGGAGGATTTTCCCACTAGGTTTTTTCCTCTTTCCTTGGTTGTGTGGACAAGCAGTATGTAAAGGGTGACTAAGCCTTGTTGCTAGGCCCTATAGTTTTCTGATATTTACTCATAAATTCAGGATTAAGGGGGGGTGTTAAAATAATCAACCCATAGTTACCTACATTAGACATTAATTTAATTATTTTTGTCTTATTACCTAGTTTTCTAGATTCCATTCTATGCTAGTTGCCTTCTACATGTCCTAGAAGTTAACACATGCTAAAAATGAGTCATGGAGCTCTTGGGAAACATCCTGGAAACCCAATTTATCATGTCTTCTTTATTCTAGATTCTCTAAAGCGCATATCTGCTTTTTTCTGAAAAGCTGCCTTGTTTTATTTCTGAATTAAGGAAAAAGGAAAAGCTAGACTAGCTGTAGTTGCCTTGTTTTTTTCCCACATCATCCTCCCTCCTTTTCTCCAAATAAAAGCATGTATGAGTTGTCTTTCCATCCCTCTTTAGTTTTCCCACTTGACTTAGCAAATTCATGAGCATCTACCTAGATTTGGAAACTACTTTATGCACCTATGGGGGATTTGACTAGTTTTGGTAAGCCTGCTTTTTGACTATTTCGAATGGAATCTTTATGCATTTGATTCTATAATGTAATTATATATTGCAGCAACCTATTACTTCATAATTTTGGATATTGTACACTTACTCAATACAGATTAGTGTTATGCTCTAATTTCAGTCTCCTTTAGTGTGAATTTTGCATGTTTGATTAGCAATTTTGTGAGTGTAATTGTTCTATCTCTTAGGTTCAATTTCCACAGTGTCCCCTTGTCTGCTCCACAATACCTTGGGCTATTCCTTCCCTTCCAGTTCTCTTCAATATGTGCATATCAGATTAACCAGCCACACTTATCTTATTGTGAGGTTCCACACTAGGTTTATCAAGCACATTCTACATCTCTCCCAATCCTAAGTCTTGTATATAGTTCATACCAAAACTAGGGTGCACAACACAACAACCACATGGAGACACAACAACATAGGCTTCACTCTGATACAGAAGTGACAGGGTCTCATAACACTCTGCAGTTCAGGATAACGCTGCAACACAGCAACCCGAGTCTCGACAAAGGAAACAATACCCGCAGAAACGCGTAGAAACACCTACTAGCTCTCACTACATCTGTCTGATTGGGAAGAATCCCCAATGCTTGGGTGAATCCCCATGGATGAACAACCTCCCCGTGAATGAAGGATTGACAATCCAAACGTCCCTCCGGCTCCTCCCCAAAACATGAGGGCAGATGAAAACATTAATGCATGAGGGAATGGGTGTAGGTTTTTGGGTGTTTTCTTTCCCATTGGGTCAAAACACGTTCTTCCAGAATGGGTGCTCTGCCCAATTCAAATTTTCCCATACTCTTCCCATTCCATGCAATAACTACCTCAACCAAATTCTGGCAGAAATAAATGGTTGGGGAAAAAGACAAGAAATGGGTAGTTGACAGTTTTGATGGGTTTTACCCAATGGCTCAAGGTTAAACATTCCCTCCCCTTATCCTTGGAAAATCATGCCCCCATCTCATTATTTGTTGCATTGACATAGCTGGTTGTGGGTTTTTCATTAAATTGCATATTTACATGATGTTTACAAACGTGCTTGACTTAGCACATGGACCATAGGCATCAACCATGATCACCTATACACCAAACATTAATCAATTATAGGGCCTTGGCCTTGAGCTCCTTGCCATGATTCCATAATATATTTACATCATATACTTTTAATGCAAACGGGGTCAAAATTGGGGTGTTACAAGATGCCTCGTGTAAATACAATATATTTCAATTTCTATAAAGAGAAAGCACAATACCTTAATTATTTTTAAAATATTTTCAATGAAACACCCAACTATACCAGTTTTTTTTAATCCCTCAAAGAAACATCAAGCTATACCCTCACAACTCATTGCCAATAACTTTGTTAATTTTTAAAATATTTTCAAAGAAACACAGAGCTATAAATAAAATTTTCTATAACTCCATGCATATTATATGATGCTTCTATTTTGTGATATTTCTAAACATATATATCAAGGAGGGGACACAAAATTCCAAAATTAAAACAAAACAAAAGTGTACATGTACTTCTCAAATTTCAAATATTGCCATCTGTTACTACATCATGCAATATGCCTTAGCAACATGACAATTGGAGAGCATATGTGGAGACACAGTTATGCAATATGCCCTAGCAACATGACACTTGGGTCCATAATTGAGTCCAGATGGCTATGGGTTCAGATTGAAGAAATGGATGCATGAGTGGCTATTGTCGATGCTTTGAGCTAATTCATTTTAATTTTCTAACTGTGAACTAAAGGCTCGTATAGTGTTTTTTTGGGTTGTTTTGGTGCAAGATTGCAGGATTTGGTCTGTGAATTTTTGTAATTTGTGATCAATTCTGGCACCCATTTGATAGTTTAGGGAGTCAAACTGGTAGTATAAGACACACTACATAATGGGTCTTGTGCCTGCTTGTTCTTCATCATACTAGTCCCTCTCCTGCTATTGGTAATCTTCTAATCATTTTTTTGTTGGTTACTCATGCTTCTTTATTATACTAGTCTCTCTCTTGCTATTGGTAATCTTCTAATATTTTTCTTTGTTGGTTACTCATGAGAATTCTGTAGTGGTTTCGTTATTTAATATCATACTCTGAGTACAAGCTCTGAAAAGAGCTAGTTTCCCTACCAGAATTACAAGCTCCAAGTACAACAAGCCATGACACGACTACAATAAATCATGAGTCCAAGCCATCACTAGTCCAAGCTCAGGAAATAGATTCATTTATATTAAATAAGTTTCCTTCCTTCTCCTTGAGATCGTGAGCGAGACACTCACTTGTGTCAAAGTTGGTTTTGGTTTTGTATTTGATTTTAAACCAGTGAAATTATTATTCAAGAGAGAAACTTTACATTACATTGGAAAAAATATCACAAGCTTCAAAGTTTAAACCACATTCAATTTATTTACTGATGGAATTTTGAGGGAATTCTTGAGATATAAGTTTAAATCAGTTTTTCAATAGCATGGAGACCATGCAGTCAATGAATTTAGTAGAAACAATTTGCTAAAATAGACAATGCAATGTGTTTCGTATTTTACATTGAGTCCACATTTGGGGTTTTTATAGCTTTTCCTGGAAGATTGACTGTTAAGTTCAATATAAATAACATGAAATATACATGCGTAATTTTAATCAATTGCTTGATCAGGTTTGGAATTTCATTGAAGTGTTTTCTTTCCCATTGTGTCTTCTCTAAGAAATGTCTACCTATTCCTAGGTTATTTTTTACTGTTTCTGATGTTCTAATATAAATTGATATATGTCCCTAGTTCCTTTACTCCTTCTTGTTCCAAGAAGCTTCGAGTCATGAAGATACAAGATTTTCCTGGCTAACTGCGATGGGTTGATTTTGGGGCTCGCTCATATTTATATATTCTTTCACGCTACCGTCGAATGCTAAGGATAATATCCGCTTTATTGAGTGTTTCCCTACCATAATACCAGCTACCCATTGTGCAAATAGGGACTCCTAGAAAGAATCACAAAAGGCTTTGTTTTATTTGGCACTACAGCGGAAAGAGCATACTAGAGGGTACCCCATAAACTTTGTTTTCTGGATACTCCACACTTTTTCTCTAGAAAATTTCCCATCTCTTAGACCGCTCCCTCCGTTCCCTTTCAGTGACCACGTGATCTAAATTTCGCGGATTTTTGAAAGAGACCTAGTTTATCTTTCTGACCTCGACAAAAAAAGACTTTGTTCAAGAACTTGTTTCCATAGCAAAGTTCCTAGTGTTGTGTTGTGTAATTCAAGCCGGTTAAGCAAAAGGAGGAGAAAACGGAGGTTAGAGTTGCGGGCTCATAATATTTTCACGAGATTGGCAACGGCTGTATGGTTTCCATCAACATATCTGATGTTACCTTCTTAGATTGTGCTTCGGGGGAGGCTACCAATCATCACCCTTTATTATTTCCACTAATTGGATGGAGAGTCCCATGATGTACTGAACAAATACAAATAAACCCATGCAACCAATAAATAAATTAAACGATTTGTTTCTTATCCCGTCCTGCTCGGTAACTCATCGGTTAACTTCCATGATAATAATATCTCTTTTATTCCCCTGGTTATTTTCAAGGCACCCGGGATGAGGGAGAAGAAGGTAAAACTTACGGTAGTCCATATGAGGGAGACTGGCACCTTTGACATGATCTAAAATTGCTTTATGATTATTCAAATGTGGGATCGTAATATTTTCACGGGCTTGGCAGCGGAATATATCGGTAAGATAAATAAATTGTGTCCAAAGCGAAGCACTTTGAACCACAAGGCCTTAATATTTTCATAGAGTAGACATCGAAAGAGCTTGAGAAAATCAAGAAATTGTGTCTTTAGCGAAGCAGCAGACAGAAGTTAAGGCCGTAAGATTTGCAAGAGCTCAACAGAGGAAGTGGTTGTGAAAAAAAGCATTTGTGTCAAAAGCAAAGGTTGTCAATCATTTGTGTAAGTAGATGGTTTATCTGGATGATAGCTTTTGGCCCAATTCCTAATCGCGTTGTCAATAATCATGGACGACAATCGAAGATACTCATCCCATCCTTGGATCAAAAACACTAGCGACCATCAATTCGGATATGGTAGTCTCATGCATACCATGAGGGTGTGTATGCGTTCAGCGAAGAGAATTTCAAGCGCTTGGAGGAAGAGGTCGCGACACTGATGAATTTGATGCAGGGAAACTCGAAGTGTTTCCAGAACATGGAATAGTGGAAGGCACACTCTCATAGCCAGACACGGGGAGCCTCCTCATAAGCCATCGACAGACAACGAGTCGAGGACCAAACCTTCAAAGACTCAACAACCCCTTAAATAACACCTTTGGTGTAATAAGAAAGCTCGCTAGTATGTTGCATTAGAAAGACACTCCTAACAATTAAGGTGCAAAATTAAATATGTGATGGTAAGGCACTCCTAACCATTAACGTACAAAATTAAGTATGTGATGGTATTCAATTTGTTTTTTTTCCAAATATTTACAATGTGAGTTTGGAAGTTGGTTATGAAATTTGCTTCTACTAATACAAAAACTTGTGAGTTTGGAAGTTGGTTATGACATTTGTTTCTACTAATACAAAAATATGTTAGGAGAAAGAGTGATCAACAACTTGTTTGTTGTCCAAGTAAAAAGTTTCTTTTGAAAATATAATTTATTGTCCAAGTTAAAAATTTCTTTTGAAAATATAATGATAAAGATTAAATATCTAAAAATATATGTTGGTTTAACAAAATCCATACATCATGAAAAAACTTTGATAAGGTCTATGGTAAAATAAATCAAAGGTTATCAATCATGGAAGGATAATCTCTTTGACAAACTAACGACCACGCAGTAACTTGTTCATATGCAACTCACAAAGAGGATAATAGAGGTACCATGTAGAAATTCGAGTTTGGGAGGTGAACTCAATAAGAAACTCAAAAACGAGTTGCAAAGGGTGCAACATTTACTTCAAACACCAACTAAGAGAAACTTAATGTTTATGCTTCCCGAAACTTACTAAACCACACCGAAATTCAATGCAATTTGCTATGTTTATGTCGATAGGTGTATATATCTTAGAATTTTGGGGTGGACTACCATCTATTCTTTTTCATCTATGAACGACAATGAGATAAGTGTACTGTCTAAATTGATTCTATGGGTGTCATCCATAATTCATAATTAACAATTTCAAATACTCTCATCCCCATAAGCTCCAACTTTGCTCTCTATGCTCTCCAATGGCTTGGGCCAAGCGATCAATCCAACAACATAACAATACTTCAATGGTTCCCCCCTCAACCATGGACATGAGCTCATATTTATAAGGCTCAATGGATAGGAATGGTTGAGAGATTTGTGGATGAGGTGGCCTCTAAGATCCTAGGATGGGGGATCTCGAGCTGAAATGACCCACAATGATAGGGATAATGGAGGACACGAGGCTCATGATCTAGAAGCCTTGAGAAACTTCTCTTTTTCCCATTTTACCCAGGGTACCGCTTTTCTCCTTCAATGACAGAGCGGTTCAGGTAAGAAACGCTTATGGACTAAGGGCCATAAGTGGTGGCACCGCTTGTGGCTAACAAGGGATAGGCGGTGCGAGCAAGGTACCGCTCATGGATAAAGGGTAAAGTGCGGTGCTGAGAATTTTTGTGAAAGATTGACAAATGGAATGAGTTTCCACTCAAAGCGCTGGGATTAAGGGCACATAGGTATGTTAAGAGTCTTATCACATGATGGTGACAGGATTTCGGTATAACAAGCTAGGATTTTTTCTATTGATGTTTTATATATAGAGTAGAAGATTGTGTAATGTGATTAAGAATTATTATTGTATTTGGAACTTTGTTCATAGTAGGTTTCCCCATCAAAGAGGCAAGTGAACTAATACAAGGGTTTTTTCTTAGGTTCTATCTATTTCTCTCTTCTATTTTTATGTTCAAATCTAGTATTCTATCACATTTTATTTTTCTCTATAAATATGGGGTTGAGTACATTACAAGTGGCATTATGGCACCTTCTTAGGCCAAGCACACACCCATTTAAAAAAAAATTGATTAGAGATGTGTTTCGACATCTTTAAATAACATAGAGATCTATAAGTTAGTTGGTCTATGGTTGGGGAAGAATACTGTAGGAATACAAGTGAAATCACCTTGTAACCTCTATTGGTACCCCTTCCAGTAATACTACATTATACAACACACGTGTATGGAATTTCACTTCCACGTACCCCCGGGTATATCGAAAGTCCCCTAGGACACCTGAAACCATCTATAGCTCATTTGATCAAGTGCCTTGCTACTCTAATGGCATCGAGCATGACACTTGAGAAGATTACTCTTTACACTACTACTTTTGGGGTTCTAATTTGAAGTTTGGACTAACGTTTAATGAAAATATATTTTTTCAATGTTGAGATGGAGTTGACTGGGAGGAAAAAAATCAATGAAAATTTAATTTAACATCAGCTAAATGACACTAGGGGACAAACGTATCTTAAGCGACATTAGGGCTAGGAACATGCCTTTGAGCCACCTTCAACTGTGATAACATGAAAAGTTAAGGATTAGTGGTGCTTCTAAATGGTTCTTAAGGTAGAAATTAAGGCCAAACAATGTTTCCACGATGTTTCCATGACGTACGAGCTACTAGATTCCCACTTGAGGTAACAATCACCCTTAGTGAACCCAGGATGTTTGACCTAAGAGATCCATTAGTAACTCTAGTTATTGGAAATGGATTAGGGCTTGGTCTTTTCCTGCTATGCTTAACGTGCTCCCTTCCTGGCTAATCTCCTTTTGCAACTGCGCACTCCTCTTTCTTAGTGCATTCGTCCTATTTAAGGATATGGAACAAGGGTTCAAATCCCTTTGTACCAAATAGTAATTTAAATAAGGGCCTCGATAGGGATTTATGTTCAACATCTTAAACACCAACTTCAGTGGCAAATTTCTGTTAAGAGTAAGTAATTCTAAGGGCGTCTGTAGTTGCAATCCTATGAAGGTTGTGATGATGGCACATAGGGAAGAGAAACTTAAAGAAATCAAAACAAATAGATCGATGAAATTGATTGATCGTAAGAGAAATATTCTCATGTGGCGGATTAAGAAGGTCACCAGACACCAGCTTAAATCTAGCGATTCCGAGCAAAAGCATAAAATGGTGGGAATTTTACATTAA
>LPNX010554687.1:113124-135215 GCA_001517045.1 Pseudotsuga menziesii | reverse complement strand
AAAAAAAAAAAAAAAAAAAAAAAAAAAACATATCTTAGTAAACTTGGTATTCTATCAAATGAAGAGTAATCTATAGAAATGAAAGAAAGAGATTTTTATTTCTAAAACAAATAAATTTTTCCTCTATCTATATACTCTAGTTTTTATGATTATTGCTTATAGTGTTGAGATGATATAATTGATGAGATAATAAAAAAAATTGATTATAAGTTATGTTTGAAGCAGTATCCTTTGAAGAGTAGTAAGCATGATAAGGATTGTTGATGTATTTGTAACTTCGGAATGCATTCATCTATGTATCTTATGTCTTGTAAATCGATGTTTATTTTGGGATGTGTGTATAATGTAATTGAGTCATGATGTCATGCCCCGATGTTCTGATTGGGAGGATCTATAATGTAAACAAGTCATGTCAAGTCATTGTGGGTAACCCTCCTATTGTCTAAGGGTTAAAGTTCCCACAGTTCCGGGGCACTAGGGTTATTAGACTCACTTAGTGAAGTCGGCCTAGTAGGGTTTTAGTCATGCCGGGAAGCAGTATAAATAGAGAGGCAACTTCTCTATTTAACACACATCACATATACACTCAAGTGTAGCGCATAGTTGAGGAAGGAGAAGACACTGGGGCTAGATAAGAAGAAGGTTACTGCTGTCGGGAGATCACTTACTGTTTTGGGCTTTTCTATTTTTGTGCTGATTCTATCTCTGAGGAGGTTGCGGGGTTTTCTCCATTTATGGTTTCCCTGAGGAAAAAAACTGTGTTCATTGTCTCTTGTGTTTGATTGTTGTGCTTGTTATTCTCTTAGTTAAAGATCCTAATAATGCTAGCTTAATGTTGAAAAACTAACATGGTATGAGAGCTAACCTGAGAAGAAGACATTGTGCAGCTACGGGAACTAGGGATTCCTAGTTTGTGGACCTTCCTCCACAAATTTTCAGCAAAAGTAAGGTGGAATAACTCTCCTCCTTAGGGCGCATCTTTCTGTCAAAGCAGAATCCAATTATGAGGTTTTTTAGTTTTGGACCTGACACTACTGCCGAAAATTAGGGATTTTCATAGAAGAGGAATTTTTTAGTGAGCCCAGGCCTGGATTGATCTCCTCCCCAAAATTGAAGTTAGGGATCAATTTCAAAGCATTCGGTTGGATAGAATTCCAGAAAAGCAAAACCCTAATTTGCTCCTGAACCAGTACTGCAGGATTTTAGCTCCAAATTCAGATCCGACATCTTGACCTGGTAAGATCTAAATATTTTGTATTTCCGTTTGAGGTTCTCAGTTAAGATGTCTCATCATACCAAGCTTGATGAAAAGCTTGAGGGAGATGATAACTTTCGAGCTTGGAAGTATAGGATCTCTCTGGTCCTGGAAGAGAATGAGTTGGACTCCCATATCAATGAGGAGGTTCTAGTTCCAAAGAGAGATGAGGCTAAGGCCTTACACAAGAATAAGTTGGTTATGGAAAAGAGGATCATTGCTGATTCTATCAAGGATCACCTTATCCCACAGGTGTCCTCTCTCAAGACACTTAAATCTATGTTTGATGCCCTAACCAAATTGTTTGAAGGGAAGAACACAAACCGAAAAATGACTCTGAGGAATCAACTGAAGAATGTGAAGATCCAGAATGCAGAGACCATCCAGTCTTACTTCACAAGGGTTTCTCAGATCAAGGAACAATTAGAAGCAGTAGATGAAGAAGTGGAGAATGCATAATTTGTGATGACCACCTTGAATGGTCTCCCTAGGACATGGGACTCCTTCATTCAAGGGATCTGTACTAGAAAGAAGTTAGTCAAGTTCAACAGACTGTGGGAAGAATGTTCTCAAGAAGAAGCTCAGATAGCAGCTCGAGAAGAGAAGATGGGAAGTGAAGATCAAGCTCTCATAGTACAATCCAAGAAACCCAGATCCAGCCATCACAGAAGTAAGTACTCTCATCAAAGGAATAACTCTATAAAACCTAGAGATAAGTCTAAGTTCATTTGTTATACATGTGATGAAAAAGGAAACTTTGCTAGAGATTGTCCTAAGAACAAAGTAGCTCTCACAAGAAGAAGGGAAACAAAAGAAGACATCATGCTCATGCTGCAGAGGACGATGAACCTTCATCAAAGAGAACCAGATATGAAAGTGATGATTCTTCAAGTGAGGATGAATATGTTTTGGTTTCCGCTCTCATGAGAAACATTACTCATGGAAGTGGTGATTGGCTTATAGATAGTGGGTCTTCCAAACATATGACTGGATTCAAGGAATCCTTTGTGAAACTCTCAGAACATGATCACCTCACAAGGTGAAGCTAGGAGATGACTACAAGTATCCAATAAAAGGTAGTGGGGAATCTTCCTATAAGCTAGACTCTAGAAAGTCTATAACAATGAAGGAAGTATTGTTTATGCCAGGACTCAAGAAGAACCTTCTCTCCATATCAACATTAGATGCAAAAGGAATGAGGGTTGCATTCATAGATGGTCAAGTCATCATGTGGCCAAAAGGAAAGACTATTGATGATGCAATAGTGAGTGGCGAACAAGAAGAAAGTTTGTACAAATTGAAGGGCCATCCAGAACAAGCCTTTTTCCATGACACAGTAGATCCAAATGAACTTTGGCATAGAAGGCTTGCACATGTGCATTACAGAGCACTACCTATTGCAAGCACAGTTGTTGAAGGTCTTCCAGAAATACAAGCAAAACATGATGGGGTCTACAAAGGATGTACGAAAGGAAAGAACACAAAGAAGACATTTCCAAGTAGCGAAAGCAAAGCAAAAGATATCTTGGAAATCATCCACTCCGATGTATGCGGTCCTATGTCATCAAGCTCACTAAGCGGGTATGCATATTATGTTTCTTTTATTGATGACTTTTCTAGGAAGACATGGGTTTAATTCATGAAGAACAAAGACGAAGTATTCAACAAGTTCAAGGAATTCAAAGCCTTGATCGAGAATCACACTGAAAAGAAGATCAAGACCTTTCGATCAGATAATGGAAGAGAATTCACTTCGAATGAATTCAAAGAGCTATGTAAAGAATCAGGGATTAAGAGGGAGTTGTCCACTCTTTATAATCCACAACAAAATGGGATTGCAGAATGGAAGAACATAACTATCATGGAAGCTGGAAGAGCTATACTTCATGATCAAGATCTTCCTATGCATCTTTGGGCATAAGCTACCTAAACAACGGTGTATGTACAAAACCGTACTCCACATAGAGTACTTGAGAACAAGACTCCTAAAGAATTCTTCTTCGGAAAGAAACCAGAAGTCAGCCATCTCAGAATATTCAGCTGTCCTATTTACATACACATTCCAAAAGAGAAGAGAACAAAATTAGATCCTTCAGGAAAGAAGGGTATATTTGTGGGATACTCTGAAAGCTCGAAGGCTTACAGAATATATTTTCCAGGATACAAGAATATTGACATCAGCAGGGATGTGACATTTGATGAAGACACAACTTACAACAAATCTAGAAAGAGACCAACTGAAGAACCTAAAGAAGTAGAAGCACCCATAATTCTTGATACAACCATGAATGAAGAAACTCAAGAAGAAGATCGAGAATTTGAAGAACCACAAAGACCTGTAGATCCACCTCTGGAGAAGAATTCTCATAAGAGGAAACCTGCTTGGGTACATGAAATTATCCAAGGTGTGGAAAGATATGGGGCTCCAGAAGAGAATCACAGAGAAAGAAAGAGGACCAGATCCTGCTCCGGGTATGTAGCTTTACTATGTGATTTCATTGATAAAGAACCTTCCAGTTATGAAGAAGCGGCATAACGGAAATAATAGAAGGATGCTATGATCGAAGAGTACCAATCGATCATGAAGAATGATGTTTGGGATGTTGTCCCAAGACCAGAAGGGAAGTCAGTTGTGAATTCCAAATGGATCTACAAGATCAAGCATGCTGCAAATGGTAGCATTGAAAAATATAAAGCAAGATTTGTGGCTCGGGGTTTCTCTCACAAAGAAGGAATAGATTATGAAGAAAAATTTGCACCTGTAGCCAGATACACTTCCATTAGATCCATACTAGCTTTGGCTGCAGTGATGAAATGGAAGATACACCAGATGGATGTCAAGACTGCTTTCTTGAATGGTGTAGTAGAAGAGGAAGTGTATGTAGAACAACTAATCGGTTTTGAGATACATGACACAGAGTCTCATGTGTGCAGATTGAAGAATCCTTGTACAATTTGAAACAGGCACCCAGGACTTGGTACGGCAGAATTGACAGCTTTCTATCCTGTTTGGGCTTTACCAAGAGTAAAGTAGATTCCAACCTTTACTACAAGGTTGAAGATGGCAACCCAGTGATGCTTCTACTATATGTAGATGATCTGTTTATGACAGGTATGGATGGGTTGATTGCTGATACGAAGAGAAAGCTTGCTGTCGAGTTCGAAATGAAGGACTTGGGTATGATGCATTATTTCCTAGGCATGGAGGTATGGCAGAGTGCAGATGGAATCTCCCTTAGACAAGGGAAGTATGTAGTAGAGATCCTAAAGAGGTTTGGGATGATGGAATGCAAAGCCATGGCCACACCCATGACATCTAACCTAAAGCTATTGAGTGATGCTTCATCATAGTCGGTTGATGCTACGATGTATCGTCAGATGATTGGGTCCTTGATGTACCTGACGAACACGAGACCAAACATTTTCTTTGCTGTGAACACCTTGAGCCAGTTCCTGATAGATCCGAGAAATGTTCACTTGATTGCTGCAAGGCATATTCTGAGGTACCTGAGGGGTACAGTTGATTATAGGCTCAAGTACGAGGCGAATCAGAAGATTAACCTGAAGGGTTATGTTGATTCAGATTGGGTAGGCAGTGCCATCGATAGGAAGAGCACTGCAGGGTGTTGCTTCAGTATGGGATCAGGTGTGATCTCTTGGTTTAGCAGGAAGCAATCCTGTGTGGCACTAAGTACAGCTGAAGCAGAGTGTGTTGTAGCTTTTTCAGCTAGTTGTGAGGCAGTATAGCTGAGGAAGCTACTCTCTGATTTATTTGATCTCCAGTTGGATGCTACTTGTATACATTGTGACAACCAGAGTTGTGTGAAGTTGTCAGAGAATCCAGTGTTCCACGACAAGTCGAAGCATATCGAGATCAAGTATCACTATATCAGGGATATGGTGCAGAGGGGAGCAGTGAAGCTCCAGTATGTTACGATGGACGATCAGATAGTTGATGTGTTGACGAAGCCATTGGTTAGGGTGAATTTTGAGTACTTCAGGGAGAAGCTTGGTGTTCTCCAGATTGAAGTTCCCTCCAAAGGGAAGTGATGAGTCCGTGAGCCATTCTGACATGGGAGAGGATTAATTTCCTTCCATGGTCAGATGTAAGGGCTGAGCCATTCTGTCATGGTGAGAGGATTTGGTTCCTTACATGTCAGATATGAGTGCTGAGCCATTCTGATGCGACTATAGGATTGGTTCGTAAGTGATCATATATAAGGGCTGTTGCCATTATGGGAATGGAGGTGCCTAGTCAGTTACCAGGAAAACTCAATCTAGGACTGAGAAACCATTCTGACATGAGAGAGGGATGTGTTCCCACTTGATCAGATGTAAGGGCTGAACCATTCTGTCATGGCTAAAGGATTAAGTTCCTCCCATGTCAGATGTGAGTGTTGGCCATTCTGATGAGTAGGTCAGATGTAAGGGCAACTGCCATTTTCTGGGAGAATGGAGGCACCTGGTCAGTTTCCAGGTAGCTCAGTCTGGGACTGGGGGCCATTCTGATGTGATGATAGGATTATTTCCTTCATGATCAGATGTGAGTGCACGCCCTTTCGATGCGATGTGTTTCCACATGGTCGAATGTAAGTGCAGAGCCTTTCTGACAGGATGAGGTCGGATATAAGTGTTGAGCCATTCTAGTACGATGTGTTTACACATGGTTAGATGTGAGTGATGTGCCTTTTTAACAATATAGGGTCGGATGTAAGTGCAGAGCCTTTTCTATGCGATGTGCTTGCACATGATCGGATGTAAGTGCTGAGCCATTCTGGCGCGATGTGTTTACACATGGTCAGATGTGAGTGTTGGGCCTTTCTGACAAGATGAGGTCAGATGTGAGTGCTGGACGTGCCTTTCTGATAAGATGAGGTCAGATGTAAGAGTTTGGTGGGCCATTCTAACTTAAGTGTCAGATATAAGCGCTGATGAAGACCTACATGAAGGGTAGGCCTACAGGATTGACTCTGTATAGCTTCCTGTGACGAGAAGAATCGAGATAGCACCATTCTGAGATAGCATGTGATGATGATCCAGACTTGATGATCCAGATCGAGTGATGATCCAGATCGAGTGATGATCCAGATGAGATGATGATCTAGCAGTGATGATCCAGTAGTCGTGATGATGCAGATCCCATGATGAAGAAGACTTGAAGACTAAGAAGACTTGAAGAAGAAGATGACTTGAAGACGAAGAAGACTCGAAGATGAAGAAGACTAGAAGACAAAGAAGACGAAGAAGATGAAGAAGACGAAGAAGACGAAGAAGACTTGAAGATGAAAATGACGAGATGATCCAGTCGATACAGAGAAGAAGACCAGTGCTGAAAATTGTGTCGAAAGAGTACCTTCCTAGTTAAGAGGGAGTTTTGATGTATTTGTAACTTCGGAATGTATTCATCTATGTATCTTATGTCTTGTAACCTGATGTTTATTCTGGGATGTGTCTATAATGTAATCGAGTCATGATGTCATGCCCCAATGTTCCGATCGGTAGGATCTATAATGTAAACAATTCATGTCAAGTCATTGTGGGTAACCCTCCTATTGTCTAAGGGTTAAAGTCCCCGCAGTTCCGGGGCACTAGGGTTATTAGACTCACTTAGTGAAGTCGACCCTAGTAGGGTTTTAGTCATGCCTGGAAGCAATATAAATAGAGAGGTGACTTCTCTATTTAACACACATTCACATACACACTCAAGTGTAGTGCATAGTTGAGGAAGGAGAACACATTGGGGCTAGATAAGAAGAAGGTTACTGCTATCGGGAGATCACTTACTGTTTTGGGATTTTCTATTTTGGTGTTGATTCTATCTCTAAGGAAGTTGCAGGGTTTTCTCCATTTATGGTTTCCTCGAGGAAAAACACTGTGTTCATTGTCTCTTGTGTTTGATTGCTGTGCTTGTTATTCTCTCAGTTAAAGATCCTAATAATGCTAGCTTAATGTTGAAAAACTAACAAGGATCACAATCTCCATCCTTCAAGGGAAATAAATTACAAAAAGAACTTTCAACAACCTCATCCCTTTCCATTTTTTTGTTGTTGATTCCTTTTGCCACTCTTTAATGCCCTTTGTTTGTCGCAAATTCCACTACTTCCCTAAATGTTAGATCTACCCTCTTTTCTTCTTGATAACATTCAAATTTCTTTCGTAGTGTTGGTTCCTGGAGAAAAAAAAGAGAACAAGAGAGAATATTAATTGATTTAGAAAATCAACTAAGTTATAGGATATAGAAGCAAGTTAACTTTAACATTTAGATGAAAAAATTGTTTCTACTATGCTAAATGATAAAAATTACAAGCCTTTGCACTATCAAAAGAATGGAAAATTAACTATAAAAGATTAAAAATGATATGTTAGTGTATGGGGATCTCATTTGGTAGAGAAAGTTGATTATAGAAAATGTAGGAGAAATGAATATGGACATAATTTGCACATACACGAGAGAAATACAACTTTATGTTGACTATAAGCAATTATATTATTTCCAAAGGCATGTCTATGTTGATAGTATTTTGTATGTAATAAACATAATGATTGTTAAGGGCATCACCATGCTAATGTAGTTTGAATAGATTATTATAATGATTGTGGTTCTCATAATTGTTGCAATCTTTCGAGAGTCTTTTATGTGGTAGATATGAAGTGTTGAAGATGCACTACATTTTAACATGTTTTTCCCATTGATTTAATGATGACATTTCTTTGATGATTTCTCTAAGACTAAGTGGAAATATCTGCTAGTTTTAGTGAGATCTTAGTCTTCACACAACCAAAAATATTGGGAAAATGTACTCTGACTATATTTGGGTTGTATGTTTTACCCAAATGATATAGTACAATAAATATCTTTTTTTTGTCTTGTTTTTCTAACTAAAGACAACGATTTCCTCATGCCAGTTAGAAATCAACTTTACTTGATAGCAAACCTGAATCTTGATTTAAATTACTAAAAATAAAAATGCCTATGTTCATTTATGGAATTTTGGTTGTTTTAAGGAAATTGTTGGCTTTATGCTTGCATCTTTTGATAATCCTTCATCTTCTAAGATTTACAAGACCATATCTCAAATAATTGTTTAATTTTCTTTGTAATGTATAGAGCAATTGTTGGGCATCCAAACTACACAATGAAATTCTAGAAATCCTACTTGGCGCGTGCATCAATGGTAGTGGTCGTATTGATTTATGGTCTTGTAACATGGATTTCTCCCTTGTTACATGCAAAAGCACCAGCCTTACGTCAATGGGAATGTAAGGGACAGTTCATGGAAAATTGAAACAATAAAAATAATTAGTAACAAAAAGAAAATGTATATACGAGGGCTAAACTAAATAAAATACAATTAAACAAATGTTATACCTTTTTTCTTGTAAAGTGGGCCACTGTGTCTATCTCGTAAGTGGTCTGCCTCTCCACAGGATGGTTCTCTAGGTGGGTACGGAGAATGTCTCGACGTACTAAGCGGGAACGGTATGGCAACGGGACGATGGCAAAAAGTGTGTGAATACCTGAGAGCCAAAGGTGTCCCAACGTACTCACGAAAAGGGAAAATGAAAAAATGTATTTTGGGAGAGCCCTTCACAATGTATTTATAGAATGGAGCTATGGGTTTTTGACGCAATGTGGTTACCCATGGTATTTTCCTATGGTTTTCTCTCTTTTAGGGTTTCTGCACCCTTTTTAGGGTTTTGGAACCTTTTTTAGGGGTTGTTGACCCCTTTTTAGGGTTGTTGACCCTTTTTTGGAGAGAGTGAAGGTAAACCATAGTAAATAATAATGTTTTGGACCATTTTTTTGTGGAAATACAATTGTGAAGGTCAAAAGTAAGGGAAATATGGTAGGAATATGATGTATGTATGTGGTTTAGACCATGTAGGGCTAGTTGGACATTTTTTTTGTGTTAACATATTGCCCCCTGATGTGTGAGGGCAGGAGCTTATCATATGGTCAATGGACATCATAGGATCATGGGAATAGTAGAGAGACTGGAGATACCTGCGGAGAAGTGGATCTTCCTTGTTTGAACCACGATGTCTTTTGTTTTTTTATTAACGGTTCCCAACAATGGGTGAGATACAAAGAATGTATGACATGTATATGGACAAGGCGGGCATACCCATGCTTGTAACAATGTCAAAAGAATAAACGATGGGATCAAGGATCAAAAAAATGGGATCCGGTCAATACATATACAAATGATGATACATAATGGTGGCCTCAATAGGAGGCTAAATACAATGTTGATCTGAAGAACTGATACATAGGAACAATGGAATTCTCATGGAATGCAATATCATAACAACCGATGCTCTATTGAATTTGGAGGTGTATATATATATGGACTCAATGAATGAGAGTCAGAATATTTATGGTACAATATGCAACATCAAGGACTAGAGATATATGGAAGCAAAACACTAGGGCTTCTGAACACTGTCTCCAACGTAGCCCGAAAATCACAAGGGACATGGAACTATGTGGGTCTTATAGTAGACTCACCAATGTGCTAGAGTTAGGTGACAATTGGGGTCTTCAACCAAATAATGAATGGACCAATCCCCTGTATGGATATCAATGGTGCGATGATGTAGTTGAAGTCGAGCACATGAGAGACAACCATCTCGAGAGGCACTAATGAATCCTCTCAAGTGGTCCAAGGAACTCATCAATGAGGTGGATGAAACAAAGATATAGGGATCTGTGGGTCTATCATCTGGAATAGATGTGTTGTCATCGACAGAGGGAGACCTACAACTAATCAAGGAAATGTTGTGTACGTAATTAGAAGTGTGAGGGGATAACCAAAGATGTGGGCCAACCGGAGGACTGGCACACTTAATAGGGGAACATGGGAAGGGGTATTATGGGGGACTCAAACTTTCTTTGTTCAGAGTATGATAGCAGGGATGGCCTGGTAGCAAATGAAACTGACTCATGGGAGAGGGATCATAGCTGTAGTATCGGGAATGTAACTGAAAATGGAAAATACTAAGGGAGGAAACTAGACTAGTGATATCCAAGGGATCCAAGGAATACATATCGAAGAATACTCTGAACAAAGGAAACCCAATGGGGGAAGCTTCCATACTATAATACCATTTGTAGTGGCGCCTAAATACACCATTATGAAATGATCTCGCGGACTTTTAGCGAGCCCGAGAAAGTAAATGTTCGATGGTGTTTTCATTTTTAGAGAGTCTAAAAACTGAAAGAAGACTTCAGTGTGGTCTCTTTTTCATATGTAGTCTCATAGCTGAAAAAAGTATAAAAGTGTACATAGGAAATCTCTCCCATCCTTTGGGGAACGAAGACTTATTTACTATTGGAAGTCCAATCAGGCCAAAAAAGGTTAAACCTATACTAACTGGACGCTCATTCAGATGATTTTAAGAGCATGAACAAAACCAAGTTTGCTCGGCAATATTTTCTTAATGAGAGGGCTGGAAAAAAGCTTAAAGACAACCCATAATGAGTTTTTTCCTGAAGTACGATCCCAATGTCCGAGAAAGCATAAAAGGATGCAAAGGGAAACGCTCCTGGCTTGAGTGTGCCAAGGTGGTCCTTTTCTTATGATAGTCTACATAGTTTGAAAAAGGAGATAAACGAGGCTACATAGATGCCCTTTCAAATAATTTTACGAGCATGAAAGGAAGCAAGTGTGCTCGACGATCTTTTCATTCATTTAGGAGTCAGAAAAGAGATTAACAAAAACTCTGTAATGGCCAATCAAGCAAGGGTGAAGTGTTCGATATATGGAAAGAGGTTATGTTGTGAACATGGATGAAAGGAATAAATGCAGAACACTGATGGGCCACCCTTGCAGGATGATGGATGGTGGTAAAAATGGCCAACTATGCAATATGGATGGAGCGGATGGCTCATGAACATGCCGATACATACAAAGGGAGATTCACGTGATGTCATGTAAATCGAGGTGACTTACAAGAAATGGCCTTGAAAATAAAAGTGAGAGCATAAGATAAGGGTCTCGTCAAAATATAGAGGATGAAAAACCAGACCTGGTGGTGCGAACGACTTCTCAAACGGACTCCAGATGACTCTGTGGTGCACGAAAGAAAATGAGACCCAATGGAGGCCTATAAACATGGGGGACCTCCTGACATGTGTCATTGTTACTGTTTAGTGTTGAGTTGGAGTGGAGGAGTCTAGAGCTATTTTTCTAATTTCTTTCATTTCGACCGGTGATTTTTCAATCTCTGACTTGCAGGTAAGAGCTCTCATCAAAACAGTCTTTTTTATTGGTTTATTTTTTGTTTTTTCTTATCTTGGAGCTTCTACCAAGCTGAAAGGGATCGTGGGGTTGGGTCACGCTTTTTAATGGAAAATTTGTGACCTAGCTCACTCATATCGAGCTAATAGGAGTGACCCAGTCGCACCTGTCGGGGAGATAGGAACAACCCAGGTTGCACCTGTTCAATAGGTATAAGTGACCCCATCGATCTTGTTCAGGGTTTTTGGGTGACTTGGGTCGCACAAAAAGGATGAATAGGGGTGACTCATCCCAGGACTAGTGGTTGTGTATGACTAGACCTGATAGGGACTGTGTGTATGTTCACAATTCCACGGGCGGTATGGTGAGAGCGGGATATTGGTACCCTACGAGAGCAGGCATTAGGGAACGGGGTGGTGGTGGACACACTCGCCAAAAATGGGATGTTAAAGTACTTCCAGGTCCCACTCATGCATTAATCCAAGTTGTTGTTGGACAAGATGCTGAGTTTTTGGGACCTAGATGTCAAGTGCTTTGTCATCTGGGATGAGCGGATCGATATCACGCTCATCGATATTTGCTTTCTGACTGGGATCCCGATGTTGTGTGTGATCATCAATACGACGTTGAAGCTCACACATGGGGTGTCACTATATGACCTCTACGAGAGGCATTGTTATGCTTCTGCTACGGTGCACTTGTCATACATACAAGTGTGCGACATTGAGAGTCTTGTGACTTGGGAGGTGGCAACGATGGTGTTGTGAATCTTGGGGTCATCAGGACCACACAAGATATCAGGGGGGAAGCTCTATATTGTGGAGCGTGTGCTGAGGGGAACCTACTATGGGTGGGACCAAATGTACTTGACACAAGTTCGACATTCACAGAACCATGCGAGGACAGTGGGAGGGGATTTCTGTTTCCCCTTGTTTTTTTGCTCATTCCTTTTTAAATGACTGCTGACCCTATGACCACACCAGGCGGTGTGGGAGGGACGACCTTGCAGGCCTCACATGACGAGGTGGAGTGAGATGATGATCCGGGAGGGAGGTGGCCTAGTGGAGGTAGATACCAGTCCTCATAGGGGAATACCCATATGCAGGGATGGACTACTGGGGAGATATAGAGATGTCTCGACCTCTAAGATAGGGTTGGGGACCTGATGGTATGTATACATGATGCTTTATGTGGTTGCATTCATATAAAGCTTACTAGCTTAGTAATATCCAGTTTTATGTGTATGATAGATACTGATGACATACTGTGTGTATATGCAGACATCAGAATTCTCCCTCCAACAAGCTATCAACGATGGAGGGTCAGGGTGGAGGGTTTAGATCCACCCACTCATGGCCATCGGAGGCACCAGAGTACTTTGGAGTCACTTCGTTGCAATATAGAGTGCTTACTAGAGGGGGTCACTAATGACGACTAGAAGCACCTAGCACTACAACAAAAACCTATGATTAACGTCTCTTTTAGCTTCCTTTTTAGCATTCACTATCACTTTTAGTGTATTTTCCATCATTTTTTGGACAAAGTGGATGCTTTTCCACAAGATGGCGCTTTTAATGGCATTTTTTGCGTCCCTTTTTAAAAGTTGGCGCTATTTTGGATGCTAATTAGCATCCCAATTAGCATCCCAATTAGCCTCCTAATTAGAGTCCCAAATAGCATCCCAATTAGCATCCCAGTTAGCATCCCAATTAGCGTCCCTTTTTAAAAGTTGGTTCTATTTTGGACGTTAATTAGCATCCCAATTAGCGTCCCAATTAGCGTCCCAATTAACATCCCAATTAGAATCCCAATTAGCATCTCAATTAGCATCTCAATTAGCATCCTAATTAGCGTCCCATTTTAAAAGTTGGCGCTTTTTTGTATGCTAATTAGCATCCCAATTAACATCCCAATTAGCATCCCAAATAGCGTCCCAATTATTGTCCCAATTAGAGTCCCAATTAGCATCCCAATTAGCATCCCAATTATCGTCCCTTTTTAAAAGTTGGTGTTATTTTGGATGCTAATTAGAATCCCAATTAACGTCCCAATTAACATCACAATTATCATCCCAATTAGTGTCCCAATTAGAATCCCAATTAATGTCCTAATTAGCATCCACAAATCCATCCCATATAACACCAAGAATAGCCTCCAAAAAAACGTCCTGAATAACATACCCCATATATCAATCCAGGGTTAGCGATAGGACTTGCGCCATGAATTTCGGTAGGAAAAACATCCAACATAGCGCCAACTATAGATCCAGGAATTGAGCCTAGAAAACATCCAACATAGTTCCAGGTATAGCACTTGGAATAATGCCAGAAATTTCAAAAGGAACTACGCTAGGAATTGCACTAGGTTTAGAGCTAGGGATTGTGTTCGGGAAACATCTGACATAACGTCAGATATATCAATGTCAATGTCAATGATCATGATCCATGTGATAGTACTTTTGGATCTTGATTTATCATAGTGGAACCTAAATGATTGTAATCATGGCACTTTTGAATCATGATTAATCCTAATGAGGGGTAAATTACCTTAATGTCACCTAAATTGCTCTTATGGCATTTTAGTGTCCCCAACAACATTTGATATACCCTAATGGCATATGATTCTCCCTAACAACATGTCGATGATCCATTACGAGAATTATGATGGAGCATATGGATATGATTTGATAAGTATAAGAGTATATCATCCATTCATGTGAGGTAGTACGACTCCTTGCTCATTATTATCGCAATTATATTGATGATGACTACGACGATGACAATGGTGTTGATTTATTGTATGATGATGATGACGATGTGAATGCCAATGATGATTATGTATATGGTATCACTTTTGGATCCTAATTGTTTCTAATGGCAGCTAAATGTCTGTAACGACATATAAACAACCCTATTATCATCGTAATGACTGTAACGACATATAAATGACCTTAACAATTACATGACATGAATCCTAATGTCGATGAGTGATTAAGAACACTAATGGTATATGTGTGACCATAATGACAATGATGATAATGATTTTGTTGATGATATACTCGATGTTGACGACGATGATGATAATGAGGATGATGATCAAGATGATGTTGATCTACCATATGGAATTGATGATGATGATGACAACGTCAATGTCCACGATGATGATGCATGTCATAATACCTATGTATACCCACTACTACATATGGGTCAAAAGTCCCACGAAAATTTGCCATGAAACAGCTAAAATCATTGCTTTTGTCACTAAACAATTTTAATTTGTTGAAAAAATTCAAAATTATCCCAACGTTCGTCGCTATTGTGACGAAATAGTGTGTTCTGTCGCTCTTGCGACGAAATCCCATATTGTCGAAAGGCAAACATCGCTATAGCGATGAAATTGTGTATTCTAAAAGTTGCCCTTCATTAGTAACTTTTATATCATCATAATTGAAAGTATTTTCTTTATATTATATTGATGAAACAAGTCTTTGTCTCTATTCATCGTCATATTTGCACTCTATGCTCACACCATCAATATGCACGTAATAGAATAAATAAGTGTAACAAAAAATGTAGTATATTATATAACAATTACATTCTAAATTTCTCTAAAAAATGTATGACATATCATACCATGTCTATCATGTTTACATCTATTACGACTAAGACTGCTATAATTTTATCCCCACTACATTCAATACAAGTAGCCCATATCTAGGTCTCTTTCTATTTTTTTTATGATCTTTAGAAATGATGTTAGGTTTTTAATTAAGCTTTTTCGCAACATAAAACACATTATAATAAGTAATAATTAGAATTATAAATGCAACTCTTTGTAAAATAAATATATATTTTTCAATACTTTATGAAATCTTATAATATGTAATTACAACTCATCAATGTCTTATCACCGGTATTGTCTTCATTAATTGGGATATGTTTCCTTTTCTTCTCTCATATTACACTCTTTCCCTATGTCTAGTTTCATCATTTGAGAAATCTCCACTAGAATATGTATAACCTATAGATATATTACAACGACATTCTACTAAGTTAAGTGCAAAAATTCGTGTAAGAAAATATATACATGACTTGACATGAACATTTTGAAAATATACATGCATAAAACCAACATAGGAAGAGACACAAAGAATAACCTCTAAATTAAATATATATGCATAGGATAACACTCCAACTCTCTAACATACTTGCTAATATGTAGAATATGTATTTTTTTATACATGGATTCCTAACTTGTATTATATAGGGGAATCTTGTTTAACATTAACCTTTATTTCCACTAAAGCTACACTACAACATATCTCTATTCATAAATTTCATTTACCTTTAGTGAGTGTTTTAAATCCTAAAGGGTTTTTGAATATGCATTCAATTTATATAAAAGCATTGAAACAAACCAAATATCTCGTATAATGATCATAGTCTTTGATATCATGGGTAAATATGGATTTGTTAGTTTTGAAATTCAACATATCTAAAGCGTGAAAATTTGATTTTCCTTTACCTTCTCATAGTAAGGAGTATAGCCTCGAATATATTTCAGTATTTTAACTTTTAATTTTCAAAACGTTTTGAACTAGCTCTTTTCATGTCATATGGTGAGTTTGTTGAATTCAACATCTCTACCTAGAAACTATTTCCTATTGATATATGTAGTTGCAAAGAAATCCATGTAAGAGAAATAATGGATAAATTAGGGCTACAAGAAAATTGGATCCTATCGTGTAAAGTTGGACCTAGGGGGTTTAGAAAAATAGATCACTATTGGGATGAACAATTTGCATAGTACATCCCTTTATCACCACATCACTTATAGTTATATTCTACATCCCTTTGTCGATTCATTTTAATCTCATTGAGGATAAAACTAAAGGGTGAAAATGAATCAAGGAAATACTCATGCATGCATCTCTCTAAGGATTAGTTATAGTTTGTTTTTTCCACATATTCCTTAAGTGTATATAAAAGGGTCATGGTTATACCATCATTTAAAATTGTCAATGTGGATTTGAATGGTCATTAGGAATTATCATAATGATAACACACAAAAATTGTTGTGAATTGGCATAGGTTAACCTGCAGTGTACTTGTTACACTTATAGTTTAGGTTAATAATGTATCCTCATCTCATTGTCAACCTATGAATTGCGTCTCATTTTGATTCCTTTTTTGCATCCATACCCCTTTTAATGTATTTTTCTTCATTTCCTTGGCCGAGTTAGCACAATTTCTTGGGTCAACACAATTTCTAACTTTCACTTCACACGACCAACTCATTTAGTGTGCACAAGTTGAGTTCTTGGGTATTTTAATTCTTAATTTGAGCATGCTACAAGTTAATATTTAGTAGCATGCCATATTGAGGAATCTAAGGTTTCTTGGAAATGGAAAATTGTTATCTATGGAAAACATGGTCTAACCATGCTATGTGCATCAGTTCTCTTAGCCTAATTCATGCCACGATCACACTTGTAGAGTGAAAAAAGAAAAAAAAAGTTGTTGGAACTAAGAAAAATAAAAGTAAGCTTAAGAATAACAACAAACTAAACTCGATGAGAAAGCACATCTATAAAAGAAAACAACTGAAAAGAACATGAAGGAAAAAACTATTTTATTAAATAAAAATGACTAGCCTATATCCTTCTTAAATGCATTATACACAATATCCACTACTACAATACAAGGTTATAGCGTCACATTTACTAGTGTTGCAGTCTAGTTTTTTGCAATAAATAAATAAATTTGTATGACACAAAGTGTGAAGCACGTCGAGACATCGTATTTTGGGTTAGATTTGTTTCACTCATTTCTATGAACACTCTTTGAAGTGCCATTTAATTACAATAGAAGGAAGTATTTGCGTCAATTTGTTGTATTAGTTTGATCTTCGTTGCATCAATAATGTTTGGAAAACAACTTTTCAAAGTCATCTTTGAGTTACAAACATTTTTTTTGCATTATTTTAGAGTTAGTATGCATTGTATTAGCATCGTCGTTAGTACCATTAGCGTCATGTTGGAAATGTAGTTTAATTTATTATCATTGTATTAGCATCAAAGTACACAACTTTTGCATCATGTGTTACATATTCCAAGTGGTAGATGATCATCATTTTTACTCAAAAAAAATCATTAGGAAAACCTATTTAAAATTGATTTTACTAAAGTGGTAGATGATTCTCTAGTAGACATTATGGAATTTATGGGACTATAGGGAGAGAGGAAGAGAAATGGAAGAAGGGAGATGAGAGATAAGAGAAAGGGAAGATGGGAAGAGTAGGAAGGATATGGAGAGATGGAGATGAAGGAGAAGAGAGAGAGAATGAGAGGGAAAGAAAGAGAGGAAGAGAGGAAGGATTAATAAAAAGACAAGTGAAGACCATGCCAGTGTCAGTGGTGCCCCATCAATGCAGGTACAATGTTAGTGGTGCCCCATTCTTCCATTACACTTTCTCCTAATGTCATTCACAATAAATATCCCATTCATACCTTCACTAACTTAGATCTCATCTCCCATCAATTTAAGTGTTTGAAGAGCCCTTGTTTGAATATGCCTCGACCCCGGTTATACTAGCACTGCTAACTTGCTTGGTATGTAGGATTTTTTTTGTTTATGTTTTCTTAGTTGTGTATTATTTTTTCTTAGGTGCCCAATCCCCATCATTCTTACATCTCTCAAGTTTGGATTTTTTCCTCTCTCTAGTTTGAATTAAGTTTTTGGTTGGTTATATATATATAATTTTGGTTGTAGGTTTATTATTGCCTTGTTTTGATTAGTGGATTCATTTTGTACATAGTTAATAGTAAGTAATTCTGTCATGGTTCTAGTTTTTCTTTAAGACTATATCTAGCTACAACATGCACTATGCATAAGATCACACAGATGCCCCAATATGGTTATCGCATAGTCTAAGTAGTTTTTTTCTATATAATGAAGTGTACTCCAACTCCAAAAAATACAATAAAATAATTGTTATGTTACTTAACTATAAAATTAATAATACATATATGACAAATTATTGTTTCAAAAAAAGTTTTATTGAAAATATATGAGAGATGCTCAATTGTTTAAAATTATAAAAATTTAGAAAAACAATATTTATTTTTTGTATTTTTTTTGGTGAAAAAGTTTAGTTACCTTATACTTCTTCCACTTCTTCCATTTGAAGTGCAATTATTTATATTTCACTTCAAATTTGAAGGGCTCCCAGAATAAATGCCCTTCCAATTGAAATTAAAACCCACCCTTCAAATTTGATCACTGGAGCTTTTGATCTGTTGTCATTGAAGAGTTTTGTGGAACACTTCGGCCATGGTGAAAGCCAAGGACACAGCCAAGACCTTCGTAAACAGCAAAAATAATAGCACTAGGATCAACAACGACATTAAGGGATCGAAATAGCATTTTATCCTAGTCTTCATCTATGCGACACAGATCGGCTCAGTGAATAGTCTTGCTAAAATTAGGTTCCAATTTGTGGTAGATCTCTCCATATACCTAAAGGTATGTCTTAGCTGCAAACCAATTTAGGGGAAACCATTAAACTCTGATAATTTCATGTGAATATTTTCAATTTCCAGGCGGCATAGAGATTTTTTCCTTCCAATTTCTTTTAGCATGTTTGTATCTCTCTGGACTGGGCTAGTGAGATTCGTCGATGGAGGTCAACATGAGGAGATTGTTGTTTTTGTTCCAGGTCATAGTTTTAATGGTTTTGGGTATGTTGGGAAGTTTTTCAGATGCATATTCTTTGAAAAGAAATTGCACCCTGAATAGCTCCATGGTAGGGTTTTGCACCCTCAATAGCTCCGAGGGGTGATCAGTGTATTGGATGTTTACTCCTTCATGGTGACCAATTTTGATATGATTGAAGGGGTCGAGGTTTATTGGTGGGGGGCCTATGGGGATAATTTTGAGAATTTGACTAATGGGTTTATTATATCAGATGAGAAGCTGAATAGAACCTATAAGAATGATTCTATGGTGGTTAGATTGACTAATTATACATTGGACCAGTTTAAGGTTCTGGGAGTATGGGACATGGCTACATCGTCAGATTTCGGTCATGTCCTGCTGGAAGTTGCGAATGAATCTTCTGGTTATGAAGGTTTTTCTCTGAGCCCAGCCCCTGCTTCTGATAAATCAAGCCCAAATGGATCTGCATATTCAAGTGGAAGGGTTAAAAGGGGTGCCAAACAGCCGGTGATGTTCGACAACTGTATAGAACTTGCACCCAATTTTTGTTTGTGATGTTCTTTGAACAAAAACAGAGATGCAATTCATATTGGACTTGGAGCAGCTGTAACTGAACGCCATTATATGGAATTTGGATGGGCACATACAGGGTCATCAGGTAACTTCTATTGTCAAGCCGATGTCACGGTGGCTAGATTTACTGACCAAGGTGACCCCTTTGCAGATGATTACTATATTACTAAGTATACTGAATGTGTGTTGGACAAAGATGGACCTCCATATTTCCATATTTTCTTTATGCCGATCGTGATGGAATTGTCGATGTTAATAACATGAAACTTGTTTATAGTTCAATACAAGATGGCATGTCTCTTGTCCATTACCAGAGGCATCTTGAAATCCTGGATACAAAATTTGATGTCTTAGTGAATGCCACTGATAATATGACTATGATTTGGTCTCTAGGTTTGATGAGGCTACCGGATAGTCTTCGACCTTTATACCTGCCTCAGTCTCATGAGCTTAGACAAATGTTTGGGACCTTTACAGGCAGAAAACAAAGAGGATGACCGTTCTTTAATTGTTGCAGATGGGAAATCCCCTCTCATTGTTGGAGCAGAAAATGCAGTGCATTATCCTAACCCACCAAACCCATAGAATGTTTTTTATATAAGCAAGAAGGAGGATCTTGTTTTGAGAGTTGAAAGGGGTGTACCAGTTACATTCTCAATACAGGTCGGGAATGATGTTGCATTTTGTATTACTTTCGATCCTATTTGTGGGGCTACATCCAGAAATGAAACGCAAATTATCTACATGGGTGGAGAATATTCCCATGGGGTGCCTGCAAATCCTTTGGAGATAACGTGGAAAGCAGATCGGAACACACCTGATCAATTCATCTATGAGTCATATTTTGAAAAGAATATGGGTTGGAAGGTGCAAGTAGTTGATAATAGGTTGTGTGATATGTATAATAACAATTTTTTTCTAGATACAAGTAACATCGTTTTGGACTTTATCAAAAACTTCAATATCTTTTGCTGTCCCGGGAGAGCATAAAAGTGGCTACATAGCGATTGGTTTAGGTGCGGGGATGGTGAATAGCTTTGCTTATGTGGGGTGGGTTGATGGCATTCGAAATGGGAGTGTGAGCTCATACTGGATTAACGGGAAGGATTCTTTAAGTGGGCATCCTACAAGAGAAAAATTGTCAGATGTAAGATGCAAATCTGAAAATGGAATTATTAAATTTGAATTCACTCGCCCTTTGGATCCATGATGCAGTGGAAGAGTATAATACAAGAATATTATAGATCCATCTTTACCATTGAAAATTGTTTGGGCTACTAGTTCCCTTTGGTCTGAAGAACGCTTGAGTGACAAAAATATGCATTCTCAGACAAGCAGTCGGGCAATGTTAGTGCATTTGATGAGAGGTGCAGCTGAGGTTGACCAAGCACTTCACCCTGTTTTAACGGGTCATGGATTTATGATTTTCCTAGCATGGGGAATTCTGCTCCCCGGAGGAGTATTGGAAATAAGATATTTGAAACATCTACAAGGAGATGGTTGGTTTCAGATCCATGTAAATTTGTAATATTCTGGTATAGTTGTGATGCTACTTGGATTTCTTTTTGTTGCAGCTGAACTCAGAGGATTTCACATAGAATCTTTGCATGTGAAGTTTGGTGTGGAAGCTATTTTTTTTACATGCTGGAAGCCAGTCAATGCTTACTTGCGCCCCAAGAAAGCTGTTGCAGGGGAGCAATCTTCCTCAAAAAGATTTTTGTGGGAGTACCTGCATGTAGCTACTAGAAGAAGTGCACTTGTGATTCGAATTATAGCTCTTATAAGTGGAATGAGAAAACTTGAAGACATATATGGTGGCGAGAATGTGAGAGGGATTAACAGGGCTCTAATTATATGGTTTCTATTTGGTTTTGTGGATGTGGGTTACTTGGAGTACCGTGAGTCTAAAAGAGGAAAGAAAGTCAGGATTCCACCCAAAAGCGACTGGGTTATGGGAAACCATGAAGATGATGACTCTATAGATCTCTTGCATCTAAGTGTACTTTGGTTTGCAAGATAAGCTCTAAAGAGTATCTCATCTTTAGTGCCTAAGCTACTGATAGCATTTGCATGTTGCCATTTGTTATTGAAACCCAAAAAAATGAGGAATTACTGTCGTAATATGAGCAGTGTGTTGATTGTCAGTCTGATGATTTAATTGGGCATGGTCCCTACTACAGATTCTTGGGGAAAACAAGGGAATTATGCTACTTGCAAGATAGCTCAGGTAAGTTTTTCTTCACATTGCTTGTTGTTGCATATTGAGTAGAGGATTATATCTCTGAAGAACTAGAGTAAATTCCCACT
>LPNX010554687.1:31568-113013 GCA_001517045.1 Pseudotsuga menziesii | reverse complement strand
TATCTCTGAAGAACTAGAGTAAATTCCCACTTGTACTTTCTTCTAGTTTCTGAGAAAGTTGAAGAAATTTGACTGAATTCCTAATGCAGAGGAACTATGTCCTCACAACTTTTCTGGTTTGAATTTAGTTGGTTTATATATATTTGCCTTGTTAATAGGAAATTTTGTAGTATAAATTACGCCAAGAAACCAAATACAATGTATCCAATATTTATTACTCATTGTTTATTATTTACACATATACTCAAATCCCTTCCCATGACACATCCCCAAATCCCTTCCCATGACACATCCCACAAAGGAGACGAGGTTTTCGAGCAAGTCTACATATTCATCGAAGAACATATTCACTTCCCATGAGAGGTCAGGTCTCACAAAGGATGAGGAGGTTTTTGAACAAGTATACATATTCATGTCACAACCAATAATGATGACACCCCCATTGGCCTCCCTTCAAAATTTTAAAAATACTGAAAATGTATATCAATACTTCATCATTACTTCGGTTTGCAAGATAAGCTCTATGAACCCACATAGCAAGAAGTATATGGATTTACAATTTGGGATGCAAGCACAATTTCTAGAATATATATATTTATTGAGCACTGTATGTTTGTTTTTATGCATATATACATTATCAGGACAAATCTACATCTCCATTAGTCTGTCAAAATTTTCGTCCGTATTTTTCATTCTTGTGAGCTTACCTTGTGGATCTAATATCTAGATAACATGATTTATGTACACCTACAACGGAAGTACATGAGTAGGTTGGATTTGGGAAAGTCCCTTACCAGTAATATCAGCAAGAAAGTCCTAAAGGCTATAAAGTTCATTTGTAATAGTCAGTTATATCTCACTGGATTTTGGATCTTGAAGCGTTATAAGATATTTGGAAGTAATTCATAGTTTTTTCCATGGATCCCAGGCTCTGAAGGATGATGAAAAAATTCATCTATGGAGTGTTCATTCACCAATGGTTAAGTCCTTATTCCTGAAGAGATGAGATAGCCCATGACCTTTGCTGCCATAACACAGAGCTAAGGCCAGTGAAAAAGCTTGCTACAATGACCTAAAGAATTCCACATCCTTCGGACTTGCATATGTTATTAGATAAGTTAAGTGAAGCCTCTAGCAAGAGAGCCTTAATTGATTTAACATAAAGTTGTCAAAACTGAAAGCCTTAAACATGCTCAGAATATAGGGCCAATCAATACATTCGTAAACTGTTTCAATGTCATTCTTAAATAAAAGGATGTGGAGGACTAGGCACTATTTTGAATGAACTGTCTTCTGATGAAATCCATCTACTCTAGGCAATTATCTTTAGGCAAAAAATGCTTGTTACCCATTTGTAACGCTTGTTTTTTTATAACTAAAATAAGTCCAACCAAAAATATCTCATGTGATCTTATAAGAAAATCTCATGTGACCTCATAATATTTTTATAAAAAGCAATACAATTTTAACAACGTATCCTCCACCAATGCCAACAACTTAACCTCGACCATCTCTATCAGGGTAACTGCCAATTTGTCCATGGTAAATGATGTCTGAGACATTCTTTCCTCCACCTCAAAAATTCTACTAAGGACCCTGTCAAGACAACTTTATATGGATAGTGGCTCCCTGCATTGTTCCGTGAGGCCTGGACAATGGAAAACCTGCTCTATAATTGCTAACGAACACCTCCTCCACTTCCTATTGCTTGGTGAACTGTCCATTTCCCATCTTCACGATTTTTTCAGAAGTTTCCTAAGATGCTAAGGCCTTGAAAAAATCCTTCATTAGAGGGACCCCTTATATAAAAGTCGGTGGAGGCAGGACTGTCAATTGAGCCCACGGCTCAGCGAACTTGGGGAATTGCTATATATATATTTCATTGTTTTATTAATTGATATGTTTCATAAATTAGTTAATAGTTTGAATTACTATTTTATTGACAAGTACAGCCACTTCTTAGTGAAGAAGCATCAGCGGTAGTGAACAAACTCCTCCCTAACTATGTAGAAGGAAATATTTCTTCTCTTTGTTCATGGGCTGATCAAGAGCAGTTCAGATATCGCTGGTCAAGTCCATTACATTTCATTGACACACTAGATAAAAAGTGTACCTATACATATTCTAGTAATTTTTATTTTCCAAAACACACTTCATTCTCATGATTAGCTATTTTAATTTGGTATTTTGTCTCTGCTTTTGTCAAATAGTCTCATTTTGCTTGCTCATCAATTTTGTCTTCTATTTGTCATGATGTGTAGAGTTTTCCATCATAAGATGGGTATAACTTGAATTGCTCAAGAGAACTATTTGTATCTTCAAGAGACACTGATACTGAAGGGTATGCAACATATAAATATCTAAGTAGAATCCTTATCAGAGCATTTTTTATTTTATGTTTGTTTGCAAATAGAGGACTGCCATAATGCCAAAGGAGAGGAATGCATGTGTGTTGATGGCGCCATAAAAAATTACACTTCCTAGCTTGGAAATTATGGCAGCAGAGCCACTAGTGAAAATTGTATGATTTTTTGGATAGTCATCCTGTTAGAATGAGTTGTCTATCTATGTTGTGTTCCTCATTTTGCTTCTTTCATTGTAAATTATATTTAAATGCTGTCTTATTTTACAAATGGATACTAATGCACAGTTGTATAACTTGTAGATAATTTAACAGAAGCATTACTATTTCTCTCTCATTTCATGGGAGATATCCATCAAGCCCTCTACTGTTTATTTATTAATTTCCCATATAAAAAATTCAAATACATGTGCTCACTACATGAAAATTTAGAAAGGATAAATTAAAATGTACAAGGGAGTTTTGTTTTTTGTTTTGGCTTCAAAAGGTCACTGCCTGTATTGGAAACTTATTCATTGATACCGATGAATGAAAAAATGCAGCCTTTGCATGTGGGTTTTACTACAGATGAAGGTGGAAATACAATAAAATTACACTGGTATGGGTTGCAGAGCAATTTGCATCATGTAAGTAAATACAAATTCTTCTTGATTGGATATACCGTGCCTTTCTTGTCTATCCACTCTTAAAAGCACATTAGTGATTTAGGGAATTCAACACAAAAGCAAAAGGTCTTAGAAGAAAAACTGTAGAGTTTATCATCAAAATAATTCAATAAAACTGCCATGTCCTATCTGTGTGTATTTGCATCATCCTAAAATAATTTGAATGTCTTTTCTCACCCATGTTAGTCTCATAAATTCTTATTGAATTTTTTTCCATTTAGAGCTTTTCCTTGACAACTTTGAACATTGGTTGGGCTCTTTAAAACTTCTATGAATTGGCATGTCTACATAATTGTACGATGTTGCTGTTTTGGCCCAGTGGTGAACTACTGAAAATTTTGCACACTAGTACACTCACCATATTTTTTACACCCACACTGGTTATACATGTTTTTCAATTAATTATTTTAACAATTAGTTACAAATCGTTGCTCGTGCAATTAGAGTATGGTGTACCCAATCAAGTGTCCTGTCTAAACTCTATTTAAAAACACAGAAAACTGTTGATTTTAATGAGATTTGTATTACTCTTTAATTGTTACCAACGGAAGGAACATTTTAAAGCTTCTTTCCATTCATTGTCACCCAAGGAAGGAATGCTTTATTGCAATCCAAAGGCAGACCAACCACAATTCTAACAAATTACTCTAGCATTTGAGATATCATTTCCCACAGGAAATAAAAATAAAATGCTCCAGCATTTGAGAATAATTGTAACCCCTTTGCTTCAAAGGCTCCTTTACCCCCAATTAAGAATACAACCCAGGTAACCGCAGTTGTGGTGTTTTGTTGATCGAGGCTAGTGATTAAGATAGATGAAGGAAATTTCTCCTACTATGGTATAATTAAACAATAGAACTATCATCTGAGAAGAGTTTCACATCAATTGAATGGTTGTAGGAGGATTTTATATGAAGATATTCTCCCATTGCTCAGATTGGAGAGTTCAATTCTCCTTTGGATGGCACACAGGCCATAAGAGGAATGCATACGACCATAAAAGGGATTCGTGCGGCATGTTGGTTTCTTAGTGACCTCTTAGAATAGGAATGGATAATTATTTATCAAATTAGGAGGATAGAATGTAGCTCAACAACCATACTATTACAACCATTGATCTCGTGGACACCATTAAATGAACGGTGTAGGATATTTTCCTGTTGGAAACAACAATATGATGGGCCAGGCTTGTTTCTATCTTGAAATTTATCATAACAATTCTTTAGGGAAGCATAATGCAACAATACCATTACACAGAATAAAACTCAGAGATTTTACCCTGAAAACCCAAATATGAAAAGCAGCTTCAAATGTTTTTCAACCTTCATTTTAACAATTTTAAGTTAAAATGCAGCTCATGGCTCCATGACCATTCAACAATTTAGACAAATTTGCTTTTGTGCATCCTCACCTCTTGGCCAACAAAAACCCTATGCAAGTGCAATTACAAGACGATAAAGCTCCAAAGACCCCACCTTTCATTTCCTATTCCCATCTCTCTTCTCTCATATTTTTATTTTTATTTTCTCATTTAATTCTTTTTTTTAATGTTTTCTCTCATTTAATTTTGTATTTCTTGCATTGTCTTTTTGTTTCAACCCTCATACATCGTCAATTTTTTTTTGTGTACTAAGCTTTAAAACCCATTCATTTTGTTCGGAATCTTCGTACCCATTTCAGATTACACTTCTCCATTGACAGGCATTTTGGTCTCCAAAAACTTAGAAGGAAACCACGCTTTGGATCAGTGTGCCTTACATATACTTATTTGGAATACAGTTGTTGTTGGAGCAGGGTCCCGCAGCTACAGAAGAAGCTGCTAGTTTAGCGGATAGATAAGTTTTGGTGGAGAGAGGATAAGATAGAGCTACAACGCCGTAGCACATTTCCAGCTACAGAGCAGAGCTGAAAACCATGACTTTTAAGATAGAGAAGTCAAGGAATACGACGGTACTTGAGCGGCCGAGAAGAGAGAGCTCACCCAATGCATTGAAGGCAGCGGCGAAGACAGGAGGGATCAACGACCCTCATAAAGGAAAAGGAGCAACGAGGTTGAAGCATTGAAGACGAAGGACAGAAACAGCGAAATGGTGCACATTACCCATGGTCAGCGTCGGGAAGCATGGAAGACTGCAGAGAGCTGTGGTGTGACGGAAAGCGGCTGCCTCAAGTACAGATATGGCCGACTGTCACTAGTTAGGGTTTTGGGTTACTGTTGGGACAGGCCCACAGTGTTGTAATGGCAAGACCTTCGGGCTGCCTATAAAAGGATACATTTTGTATTGTAAAAGGGTTGGTTAGACAGTTAGACAATTGTTGGGTGATATAGATAATAGAAGTAACATAGACTGTTGTAAAATCCAAGCTCTGGTTCTGTTATTAGTGGTAGCAATCTTACTGTAACCAGTAGCTGGCTTATAGAGCATGCATGTAACGATCCGCAGGGATCGACAGAGAGGGAAGAGTATATTGTAGGAGTGAAATATAGAGAAGAAAAGAGATCTAAGAGAGAAGATCTTGAGCTGCATATGCGGTGCAGCAGAATTGTGTTTTACCTTCCCCTGAGCTATAATAAAAACACAATTCTGTGGACGTAACTTCCATCCTGGAGGTGAACCACGTTAAAATCGAATGTTATGTGATTGGATTATGTCTTATGTTTACTTGTGCATTTATCAGTCATTTCATGGACTTTGTTTACAGTTTAATGAATGAATGTGTTAATCAGTTTACAGCAATATAGAAGGATAAACATAAGTTGAAGTCTTTGGCATGTTGCATGCGGGTTCATTTATGCTTTGCTTGAAATGGTCACTAGTCGCAGTATTGAACAGCCTGGTATGTTGAGTCTTGCGAGTCGACATGAACAACGCTAAGTGCGCTAAGCCATGGGAGTAGGTTATCGCAAGAAGGCGATACCGCACTGGAAAAGGAGCTGCGGTGCGCGATACCATAGGTTCAGGGCTTAGCATTGGGAGGAAGTTACATGTCTCCTGGTGAGCAGAAATGCGATAAGGCTGGAGTCATCGCGAGTCAGTGAAAGTGCGCAACGTGGAAAGGGACCACACGATAGTAGAAGGGACATCTCACGGCTAGAAGAGCTACGAGATGAGGAGATCGCGTGACGCGAGCAGAGGAGTCGTGCGACGCGCAGAGAAAGAGACCTTGCAGCTAGAAGAGCTATGAGTCATAAGAAAAGATGCCACAGAACCTGGTCCAAGACGCTTGAGTCCTTGGCCAACCCATTAGAATCACTTCGGGTGAGACTTCAGGCCGCTTCGTGGTCTGTTGCCGAAACGGCCAGTGAGCTAGGGGTGTTGTTGGTTGATTATAGTAAACCCGGGTCTACCCAGTATAACCAACAAATGGTTCCGTTGCCGGCTTTGAACAAACAGAGCGCTGATGTTCTGGTGGTGTCCTACGAGAGACGAACTCAACGAGTGGGTTTGGTCTAACCAGAAAGAGTTTTCCGAATGAGAGAACAGGAGTCCTAAGCTGAGTACAGAGGCATGGTTGTAAAAACATATCAGTTCAGACATACATGCGATATTTTTTGCTACCTTTGGAAACGAGCTATACAACTGGTTATCCAAGTTGATGGATACAAGCATATTCAAGAAGAAAAGAAACATTGTCTAGACACCGGAGTTGATTCAGACTGTGGAGGACCTTGATAATCCGCTCACGAGGACAGTAGACTTCTGGCTTGCGAGTGTGCTAGACGGCTTTGTCATAGAGTTTGCAATTGACCAAAGAAAGAGCTTCAGCGAGGCTGAGCGCTACTTCTTCAAAGGATATCGTGGTAAGTACCTCAGATCTTTAAACTTGTCCATTAAGATGTTATTATATGAAAAAGGAACAATGGATCTAGTTTCAGATGAATAGGTATAGATAGTAATGTCCCAAGAGTTTGAAAGTGATTTTGATGACATTGGACGAACACGTAGTGGAAAGAAGTATAAAGTAGATTTTAGATCTCCAATATTTGAAGACAGTCCAGATCATACTAGACAGTAGAGTCCTAGTACTACAAAAGGTTCAAAAGGGGGTATCCCTTACCACCCTTATACCCCACAGAAACAGACCGGGACTCAGAACAATCCCGTAGGAACTCCATCTAGTAGCTCATAGACAGTACCTACCACCGCTACATCACCTTCACCTACACTGCCGAGTGGTAGTAACACAGTAAATCAACATCCACCGCGTAGAAATAGAATGGGGGATGATATGAAGTTCCCTATATTTAAGGGAACAGGGGCAGAAGACCCAGAGCAGCACTGGTTTTTATGTGAAGCCATGTGGACCATTAAAACCATCAATGATGATAATATTAAACTTGTACAGCTGGTCACCACACTCAGAGATTGCGCCTTAACATGGTATATCAAGTATACCACAGTACCCATAACACTTGCCTAGGTCAAGACCGCCATGATTAAAGAGTTTAAGAAACCTAAGTCTGAGTCACAGAGCATAACAGAACTCAAAGACATCAAGCAACTACCTACAGAGTCGGTGTGGGACTTTGATCAGAAATTCAAAGCCCTTATAGACCAAGTCAGTTTTGATTTTGCACCGGAGCAGCATAAGGAATGGTTTATCGCAGCGCTACTCCCTCACATCAGACTGCCGTTAATGCAGCAAAAACTCTAGACACAGGATGACGCGTTGGAGATGGCAATGAAACTAGAGGCTTCACCTCTAGCTGAGACTAGTACAGGCATGACAACTTTACAGAACTAGCTGGCTAATCTTACATTACAGTTGCATGAGCTGAAGAAAGGGAAAGAAGTTGCACAAGAGATATGGTGCGTAAAATGTAGTTGCTTTAATATTATTGAAGATCTCAGTGGGGATCAAAACCATTTTTGTAGATTAATGTTGCATTCTTGGAGGTTGTTGTAGTTGTTCTAATATTATTACAGACTTAGTGAGGAGTCAAAACACTCACTGAATCAAGCTTACTACTGAAATGAGCTAACCATACTAAGTAAACAGTGGGGAGGGTTTCCAAGATTTGACAATTATTCAGTTAGTATAAACGAAGATGGCAATTCCATACCAGAAATTTGATGAGTCCATACTAGAAACTTCCATAGTCTACAAAAAATTTCCTGTTTTGGTAAAAAATTTAGAATTTTTTGAGCTTTTTCTATCTGTATCAGTTTCATTTTAGAATTTTTGCTAGTTTTCTTGAATCCAAATGATCTTCTTGATAGTCAAATTTGTTGGGTTGATCCTGTGTTCAAATAATGTGAATTTGATTTTTGTTACATGTAAAAAGAATGGCCGGTGAGGCATAGGGTTGATAGGACTAAAAGCTCAGGGGAAATTAGCATCAAAATAGATTGTAACAGCCATGTCTTAGAATGATCCTTGGCAAACTCTTATTTGGCATCATATTCAGATGGTGATGCATGTTGTAGGCATAAAAGGGTGGTAAATGCCATATTGCTGTTGGTAAATGCCTTTGTCCCAATGGCTATAGGATGCTGATCTAATCATGTTAGCATTGTCTACTCATGAGGTGGACTTCTCAATTTTGAGAGAGGTTAGTGCTCCTGATTTATAGAGAACAGAGTGTAATAGAACTATTGGTATTCTTCACTGTTGTGTAGTATTTAAATCTCATGATTATTTACTTAGAATCAATATCAAGGTCCTTATTTTCATTTGATATGGGTCATGATGCATTGACATGCACAAGCAACCACTAGGTTTTGCTTTTAAGGATTTAATGAGTACATTTTTATCGCTATCTGATTTTTTTATTGCACTTTTGTGCATTACATATTGTAACATCCACCCATTCTCTTAGATCACGTTGCCTTGAAGCGGAAATGGTTCATACATTGTCAAACTCTTAGAAATAATGATTGCATCTTTGTATTGGGAAGAAGTTCTGGTAGTCCTATCTTCGAACTCATGAGAAGTACTTTCAAATTTATATCAGTCTTATTGATCTCTAGATATGTTTTATATGTTGATGACCTTCACCAAACCCAATAAACGTCTGAATGTTAACCCAATAAACTCCTGAACTGTTATACTCATCTATGTTCAAATTCCAATACTTAACCCCATTTCTAGGCTTTAATCTTGAGTGTTACCGAGAGACAAATACCAAAAACCATTAAGGGTAGGAGTTATGCTTAGAAATGCTACACATGCACCATATCCAAGCATGGTCAGTGACAAAATCATCCCCACAAAAGAAGAGACTCTCTTTTAACAATTTTTCCTTTATGAAAAATAGAAATTAACGCTCATCCTTTGTTCAAGATGAAATTTTTAAATTGCCTGATAGGTTTGTATGACTGAAATGAATTGTCATATCTTTTACTATAGTCTTTAAAAATAGTGAGAGGAATATGATAACATTTCCTCTTTCCTTATATATGTAATTGTGCAGATTGTGGTTACGCCTCGACAAGAAGACAAATGCTTCCTTTGTGGTCAGGTTGGTCATTTTGCAAATGCATGTGAAGGACAGCCAAAAAGAAAGCAAGGAGATTTTGACGAGAAAGGTGGTGAACTGAATGTTAATCCTAAAAAGCCTTATCAGGTAAGTCAGATATATGTATAATTTTTTATGTTAGGATTTTGGTTATGCATGCTTGGTGGTTTTTTCTTTTTGTTAATGTTGTATGGTTGCATTAATACTAATAACGGTCCCATTTAGGTCATGATAATTAAAGCAAGTTTCAAGATTATTATAGATCATGTGGATGTTTTACTATTAGTTTTACATCTAACTTGTTTCTGATATCTCAAATATTTGGCAGTTCGTCAACATCTGGGTTTTACGTGAATATTTAGAGTATGATATGAAGATTCCAAAACCTCCAATAGAGATTGATTTTGAACGGGTTGTGGATGATTTTGTCTTCATCTGTTTCTTTGTTGGCAATGATTTTCTTCCACACATGCCTACATTGGAAATTCGTGAGGTTTGTATGTAGAGATTTTACACCTCCTATATTCTATTTGAATTCCTTAAATAGTCGCTGAATAAATATTATCTAAATTTACATTTTGTTCCGAAATTCATTTCAGTTGAAACGCTTGGAATATTTTTATGTCCAAGTTGATTGTTGTTCTAACTTCTAAGCATGATTATCTCTAGTGTGTAGACAGTTTATTATAGATATGGTTTTGCAGCTCACATTTTTTGTTTTGGTTCTGTGACAATATTCTCCAGGAAGATAATCTGTTGGTGTCTATTTTCTATTTTATAGGGTTCAATTAATTTGCTCATGGCTGTATACAAGAAAGAATTCAGTGCAATGGGTGGCTATTTGATAGATGCAGGCGAGGTATTATGACACTGATTGAATTTATTATATAATTTTTGTTGGCAAATATTATGTTGACCGAAGGACTTCACTATATGTTACTAGATATTGTGATATTTTCACTTTGGTCTTCTAAATCTTGTAATCCGAAGTTGTGTGGCCTTTGAAATTTTAATTATCACTTGAATCGCAAGATCTCATGTCCCCAGATTGATGGAAATGATACTGACTTCATCTTGACCAACTTTATCTAATTGCTGGCATTAAAGCTGTATAATGTTTTCTCTTTCTGAAATTTCAAATGCACATGGATTTTTATAAAGGCTATAGGACATCTCCTGTGTCTGAAATTACTGAACATCGAATGAAAGGGTGTTAACTGGTTTGGATACAACTAGCATATCCAGCTAAGCCGATATCACACTAAAATGTGGAACATTTTATCATGCAGGTAATATTGGACAAGGTGGAGCATTTTATTCAGGCTGTTGGAACATAAGAGGATAGGATTTTTCAAAAGTGAGGTCATATTCACAAGGTACACGTTTAGTTTATATGAAATTATGAAAACCTTTGTCAGTTGTACGTATTTGGGCCTTATTTTGAAAAAAAAACAGCTATACATTTTTTAACTATTCAATAACACCCACTGAGGATAGCACCCTTCCATTGGGCCAAGCTGTGAGCTTAAGAACGTTTTGAATAGGAACTCTATGCGATATGAAAAATGGAAAATGGGTCAATAGCTATTTTTGTAGAGCATTTTATTAGGAAATACATTAGGCCAATGGAAATACTTTGTTAAAACTGTGGAAATATTAGGAAATACATGTATTTTACATGCTCACACATATTTTACATGTATTTTTATATATGCATATCCAACCATATTGTATCCAATTTGTTCTCATATATGTACATATATCTATCTATATCCTGGTAACTTTAGCTTCTGACTGATAACTAGATGAATTATCATAGTTGACTTCTGTTAAGTATTTGATTACTAGCAATATATTAGGTGAGACTAACCTAAGCTTCTTGTTGGTTTTTCTTAAACTTTACACTCGTTACCTTTATATCCAAATGAGGGCATAAACTATGCTCTATAGGATGAAATGATTGTTACTGCATTTGTTTTATGGGAATGACCCATCTCCCGAAGGATACAACCTAGAAAAGTTCCCAGAAAATGACAAGAAATGGATGACAACAAACCATTCCTAGGGAGTTCTTGGAATGGTCAGTATTTTAGAAATGGTACTAGTCATTTCTCTAAACTTTATCTTTGATCCCTTTGATCCCTTCATCATAATGAGTACATTATCCACTCGGTGTAGTTCAACCACATTACTCTTTTGTACTCGCCATTTTTTATGTTCAAGAAGATATTGTAGATTCTCAGTGTATGTTGTTTCCACTAAAAATTCCTTCCATAATACCTTCCACCCCCACCCCCCAACATATTTAGTGAGTGGTCTATTCCTGCTACACCTGAAAAATATTTAAAGACATTGTAATTAAGTTTCCTTATAGCACTCATGTTATTTCCTAGATGCATTTCTACAGTTAATTCTCAATTCTCATGCTTTTAAATGCTTGAATCGACAATTCACAATTCATTGCAATGATATAAAATCTGTTTCAAGGCACACTCTCTTTGTTTTCACTCTTGTTTCCCCACTCGGTTAGAACTGATCTTATGCAGGTAACTATGTTGGTACATAAGTTATAACTTATATCGTGTGTAATCACATGCAGCTAGGACCAACAGTAGAATTGTCTGTCTACTAGAATAAGGTGCAAGATATTACATGTTTGTAACCAGGCTGTCGTAATTTGGCTGCTAGCTAGACTAGTGGAACATTGCTCTTTTCTCTAGTCATGTGTATGCACTAATGTGTATTGCTAATCACATGGATTATCAGGTCCTGATATAACCAGAATGCCCAAGGTACATGATTTTAGGTAACCAAATTGGTACTATTACATTGTCATCTTATGATACATGCAACACTTTTGATCTTGATGAGTTTCCTTTCTAGTATTACAAAATCCTCTTTCTCTGTTTCCTTGTTCGACCATTAGATACTCAAAGTTGTGTATTGATCTTTTTTACCATTATAGAGGACTCTGTAAGTTGGGTTCTCAAATTCTTAAAGGGTTCTAGCTCAATGGAAGAGCGCCTGCCTTACAAGCAGGAGGTTGGTGGTTCGATTCCTCCATTTCCTAATGATATTATAATATTGGTTAAATACTAAAAACGACTAAATTAGTGACCAAAACATGAGAGACGAGAAACTAGGCATTAAAAAGGATGCAACACATGGCTCTAATGATGAAGCCAAACATGACGTTGATATGGTAGCAAAATAAGACGTTACTTTGGATGCAAAACATGGCGCTACATAGCAAGAAAAATATGTTGCAACAATAGAAGAAATATCTGGCATCATTTTAGTAGCAAAACATGATGCAAAAAAGGAAGCAAAAATTGGTGCAAATTTGGAAGCGAAAATTGGCACATATTTGGAAGTAGAACATGGTGCAAAATGGGATGTTAAAGTGGTAGAAAAAATGGATGCTAATTTGGATGCTAACATGGTGCTATTAAGGATGCAAATATGGCGCTAACGGGGGTGTCATTTAAGAAGAAAAAGAAGACACTCGCTAGGAAGCAAAGAAGGACGTTATTTAGGAAGCAAACCTCGACGTTGTTTAAGCAAAGTTGGGCGCTATTCTGGAAGCAAACCTTGATGTTGTTTAGGAAGCAAAGTTGGATGCTATTCTAGAAGCAAAACAAGAGATGCTATTTTGGACATCATAAAGGATGCTATTTAGAATGCAAAAAAAGATGTTTTTTGGGACGCTTTAAGTTTTGTCCATGACGCGTCCCATCTAGCGTCTAGTTTGACCACTCAATGTAAAAAAAATTGCACTAAAAAGGGATGCTAAATGGGACGCTAATTCCATGATTTGTTGTAGTGTAGGCATCGATCTAATTGTCGCATGTTACCAGGTTCCTCTAGAGTGGATCCCCTTGATGAAGAGGATCGTAGTCACTGCCGAGTATTCTGAGCAGCAACACAGGGGGCGATGTGCTAATGGAGACAGAGGAGGAATCCAGTGAGGAGGAAATGGAGGAGGATACAAACCAAGAGTACCAGGAGGATGACTCTAACTCTGACTAGAAGCTAGTGGTGCGCTAGGATTTTTGTATGATATGTATGCTTAGCCGAGAAAGCTTATGGGGCTTCTCATTTTTGTACTGAACATTATGACATGATATATATATATATATATATATATATATATATATATATGCACGTGGATGCACTTTTTATGGGTTTTTGATATGAGTCCTTTTATGATGATGATTCCTATATGTTGTATATGACATATGTATGCATGACTATATGATGATGCATGATGCAGTTGTATTTCCTATATGCGATGATTTATATGCCACTCTAGAATGTCATTAGCCATTTGGTTTGCTACACTGTTGAGAATTCTGGGAACATGTGTGAATGTAATGGATTCAAAATGTCTAACCAAATGTCTAGTGCACAGGAACTTTCTAAAGAGAAAAGGATCGTGTAATCGATAGCAGTTATTCAACTAGGAGTCTAAGAAGAAATCGAGGCGACGAACACCCAAGGGTAGGGCGGAGGTCAAGAGACCAACAAAACCATTGTACTCAACCTGGTTGTTAGTAGAAATGCCAACAAAGATTCTGTCGATATGGATAAAATCATGTGATGGGTAATAAATAACCCATGCAGCCGAGGTGATATTTGGAGACCATCTACTTGCTTCGGCAATGAAACCAATGTAGCGATGTGGGGTAGGATCCATATGGAGAAACCAAGGAAACAAACTGTAAGGCTTGTGACAAGAAGTTTGTAAAACAAAAAAGAAAAAATATGACAAAAGTGACTCATTGTGGGAGACAACAGGCATAGAACCTCTTGAGGTAGACCCCATTATGGGATTCTTCAAGAGGTGGTTGTCCGATTCAGTGAGGATGTATGCCCCCTTATCGAGGCATCAATGGAAAAAATATGGGTTGTGCCACATGGATTCAAACTTCCCTTTCTTATCATTGGCTTGATCATAAACAAGGATGAGATCGCCTTTCCTGAAGGTGCAAGGGTGAACTTGGGATTCAAAATGTGACTTCGACCAAGTTTTAGTTGGTTCGATCATTTGGAGAGCAACACGATGGTCCTCATTGTTATTTTCAATCATAATAAGATGTTGTTCTAATAGCGAGGTATCGGGGAGGAGCTCTACGACAAGGCAGGGTGATGGAATCTGGCACTCAATGGGAAGTACCAACTCTACACCGTGGACTAAGTGGAATGGGGTAAAACTGGTGGCAATATTTGTTGATGTCTAGTAGGCCTAGAAGGTGATGAAGAGAATGTGGTTCTAGTTGGATTTATGGTTTCCCACCATCCACTGGAGCATGGTTTTGAGGATCTTTTTGACAACCTCAACTTGTCCATTTCCCTGTGGGTAATATGAGTAAGAGTATTGGTGTTCGAATTTTAACATGGTCGAAATCTCGATCCAAATCACATATTCAAAATGATGACCGCGGTCTGAGACTATCTGCTGGGGGACACCGAAACGTGTGACAACGTGATTGAAAAATAATCGCGTCGTCATGTCCAGCCTTACAATTGAATGTAGGGATGGCCTCGTCCCATTTAGTGAAATAATCGACGACCATGATGATGTAGTTATGGTCGTCGACCGAGGTAGGATTACATGTCATGAAGTCAATCATACACTTACAGAAGGGATTGACTATGACCACAGGATGTAAGGACGTGGGAGGAGTCCTTGATTTTGGAGCAAAGAGTTAAAAACTGCGGTATTGTTTAACTACATGAATGCAATTGACAAAGATGGTAGACCAAAAATAACTGGCACGAAGAATCTTCTGGGTAGTATCCAAACCAGAAAGGTGGTCACCGCAGGCTCCACTATGACAGTCATTCAAGACTTTTTCAGCCTCATCATGGGCGAGGAAATGATGCAATATGGTATCGATGCCCCAATGGTACGAGACATCCCCTATGAGGAGATATTGAGTAGATTGGTGTCGAATGCGTCGATGATATTCTCGGCTTAATCGGATATGACAAATAGAAATTCATCCAGAAGGTCAACTGTAATCGGTGTTGAAGCAGACGATGGAGGGAGGTATTTCATTAAGGTAGCTAATGCCAAAGATTTGGTGCTTTTAGGGGCAACAAATTCCAAATTGTAGTCCTTGAGAACGACAATCCACTTGGTAGCACGAACTTGAATAAGGCAGCGGCTCAAGAGATACCTCATGGGGTTGGAATCAGCCACGACTCGAGTGCAACTCAAAAGGATGTAATGGCGTAGCTTTTGAACAGAAAAGATGACGGGGAGGACCATATTTTTTTCATGTGAATAACGTAAAGGGGACTGGAAAGCTTCTTACTAACACAATAGATCGCATGCTCTTGACGAGCATCGCCTTCTTAGACCAAAACTCCAGCGATGGCATTTTCAGATGCCGACACATAGAGAATAATCCTTAGTGAAGTCGAGTGGAGAAAACAATGGAGCAGACGCCAAGGCTTGTTTTAATGCTTCAAAAGTGCCTTGCGCTTGCTTATCCCACACAAACAGAATGTACGGTATGGAGCAGTCACAAGAAACCATGGAATTTTGGCCTTGCCTTGGAGACTCTGCAGTTGGTGAAAAGTATATGGTGAGGGAAGATTCAGAATGGATTGAACCTTCAGAGAGTCAACTGCAATCCCTTTGTGAGAGATGATAAACCCAAGTAAACGCCCAACTGGGACACAAAACACACACTTGAGAGGGTTCAAGCAGATGTTGTATTTGTGACATCGTAAGAAAATTTGTTGTAAGTCCTTGAGATGTTGTGAACGCTTCTGAAAGCAAGCCGTGAGGTCATCCAGGTAGACCAAGATGATATGGATAAGGTCATGGAAGCAGTACATCATGGCCTGCTGAAAAGTGGCTCCAACATTTTTAAGTATGAATGGAAAGAATTAATATGCAAATGTGCCCCAAGGGCTTGTGAAAGCAGTCTTGTACTGGTCTTCTTTTGAGATCTAAATTTGGTTATACCCAAAAAAACCATCCATGAACAAAAAGACTTCATGTTTGGCACATGCATCAATGATCTGGTAAATGAACAGAGTGGGGAAATTGTCCTCGGGACAAGCCAAGTTTAAATTATGAAAGTTAGTACAAACATGAATGGTACCCTTCTTTTTATTAGTAGGAACGAGATTGGAAACCCAAGTGGTATATGCGATGGGGTATATGAAACTTGCTTTGCGTAGTTTCTCGATCTCAAATTTTATAGCAGGAGCCTTTGAGGGATGAATGGGTATTTTATTTTGGCATATGGGCACAACATCAGGACAAGTGTCAATATGATGTTCAATGATGGATGGATCAATCCCGGGCATCTTGGTATAGGACCAAGTGAAAACATCATGAAACTCCTGAAAAAGTGCTTTGTAGGAAGCCACTTATTCAGGGGAGAAAGAGGCTGCAAGTGTGATATCTTTAAATACATCAGGGTTGGTTGATATATTGACCTTAATTATTGGTGAAATATTATCCATATTACCCTCTTCAAAAGAATCGACTGCAGGAATGGGGTTCTTGAACCAGTCGACTTTGCCACGGATGAAGTCTTTGGCTTCAATTGAGTACTGATCCGACGATGACAGAGGTTCATCGGGAATTAAGAATGAGCGATGGTGCATGTCATCCCAAGGGTACTCAGGAGCTGACAGAGCTTCAAGGATCTCCTAATCATTGTTAAAACAATGTGTAGATAGATCAGAGAGATCCTCTATGTCTGAGAGAATAGAAGGACTAGCAAAACTAGAGATCATATATATGGTGTTGTTCATGTCAGAGGAAGAAATCAGAGGGTTGATCTCCTCAAGGAAAGTGATGTCGAATTCATGAGAGTGTTTATGAAGGTTGCGAAGGGATGACCAATACTCGAGAAAGTTTGGGAAATGGTGAGAGTAATGACCATACAAGCCACAAACCGCACAAGGATGGTTGGTTCGCAATGACTTGTTCTTGACTGTTGGCGGATCTAGGACGGTGATTACTGGAGTACCATCGGATGTATCCATAGCATCCATGTGGGTGCAAAGTATAGGAAACTTTGGACAATTTTGTGTCACATGGCCTTGGATATCGCATAAGCGCAAGGGGGAGTCGGACGAGATTTAGTCGTTGCTTTGGTGGCCTTTCCCCCAATCTTCTTTGGAGGAGGAGGGGCAGGCTTGGATATGGGTGGAGTGTTTAATGGACCAGGAAGTGGGTGTGATACCATCTTAATTCGTTGGACAAGATTCATCACAACCTGGGGAGTCGGGGGTGGGGTGGGTGGATCGAGGTACCACACAAGAATTCCCAATGTAAAATTTGGTAGGTTTAGAGTAGCCATGACAGGCTTGCTCACGATTCCAGATGGTGGAAACAGAAAGGGAATCATGTGGATCAGGAATGAACCCCAATATTTCCCCGGTGAATAATGTTGAGGTTGTAATGTGGTCAAAATGGTACTAGATGTGATAGTAAAAAAATATAAAACTTCAATCGGCGTAGGTGGTGGTGGTCAGGACAAAAAGGTGTTCGTCATAGGAGTGTTGGCGAATAATCCTGAGCCAATAGAAGACAAGGATGCAATGGACACACTGTCGATGGTGGAGATAATAGTTGGAAGGATGTGTTTCGGCGTGGTCAGTCCCTTAGGATAGTAGTAAGTTAGTTGATCGACAGTCACGATATTCCCATCATGAGGGAACATCAGGAGTCGAAATACAGTAGAGGCCATGACTCGCATGGCATACATATAACTACATCCTAGGAGGAGGTTATAGTCAAGTTGGGCATTGACAACCTCAATGTCAATCAACACCATTTTACCAGCTAGCTCAATAGGAACATTCGTTAGAATCCCCTATGGCTGAGTGGAGCGAATTTTGTAGGCGTGGAAAGCGGTGGTAGAAGGTTGAAGGGTAGAGGACCCAAGTTTCAGCCAAACGGTAGTATACATAACGTAGGTGGATGCCCCTTCATTAATAATGCATTGATGTATGACCAAATTATGAATTGAGATTGGAACCTGGAAAGCAACGATAGATGACATCCTAGGTTCTCCTTGATCCAAGTCGAATGTGATCAACCTGAAATCAAAGGGATCAACGGAACCTAGTGCGGAAAACAACGCTTCATGTTGTGTTAGAAAAGTTTTAAGCACTTCCAAAGTAGACATGGCTATAGGATATCGGTGACAGCTGAAGGCAAAAAATGCACATGAACCTGTAGCTAACCTGCAAAAACAGGGGTCCAAGATGATCGACCAGCGAAGTCGCCAAAACTGTAACAGAGATTTCTCCCTTGTTTCATTCAAAAGAAATAGCCTTATGTCAATGGGAATGTAAGGGAGAGTTCATGAAAAACTAAAATAATAAAATAGATTAGTAACAAAAAGCAAATGTATATACAAGGGCTAAACTAAATAAAATACAAATAAACAAATGTTCAAACCTTATTTCTTATAAAGTGGGCCACCATTGCCGTCTCGAAAGTGTTCTGCCTCTCCACAGGATGGTTCTCTAGGTGGGTATGGATAATGTCTTGTCATACTAACTTGGAATGGTATGGAAACGAGATGGTGGAAAAAGGTGTGTGAACACCTGAGAGCAAAAGGTGTCCCAGCGTACTCACGGAAAATGAAAATGAAAAATGGTATTTTGGGAGAGCCCTTCACAATGTATTTATAGAATGGATCTACGGTTTTTTGACCCAATGTGGTTACCCATGGTATTTTCATATGGTTTTCTCTCTTTTAGGGTTCTTGACCCTTTTTTAGGGTTTTTGACCCTTTTTTAGGGTTTTTGACCCTTTTTTGGAGAGAGTGAAGGTAAACCATAGTAAATAATAATGTTTTGGACCATTTTTTGTGGAAATACAATTGTGAATGTAATAGTAAGGGAATTATGGTAGGAATGTGATGTATGTATGTGGTTTAGACCGTGTAGATCTAGTTGGACAATTTTTTGTGTTAACGGGTCTAGATGAAGATATTCCTTGTGCTATGTTTATGATATTGTGGTTATGGAACATCATCACAAAAAACTAGTTGATGCACTTGTAATTTTAGATTTTTGACATCCTTTTACAGGATTATTAGTGCACTTGATTTTCATGCATTCTTTTTTTTTCTACGTGCTTGAGAATTCCTTTACTCTCTTGTTTTAAACAGATAAATTCTAAATAAAATGGACTATTCTAACTATTCCAATAAATGTTAGTTGTTGTGTGCTAGTCCCCTAGTTTAGAAAACTCATGGCTACAATTTTGACTTCATTGCTTTTATTTTATTTATCTGGGTCTTCATTTCTTTGTATTATGATATTTATCTAACTAGTCAATGCATTTAGACAACCAATGGGTACAATTTTGACTCCATTGTTTTGATTATATTTATTAAAATATTTAGGTCTTCATTGCTTTGTGATTACGTTGTGATTTTATCTATGAATTGATGCCAATGTACAATAATATATTTGCTTAAATATCAACTGTCATGGTAGCCAAAGTTGTCAAGATGTTGATAATTCTTTCAAGTGCCACCTATCCACACCAAGCATGTATTCTTGAAGATGTTCCTTCCATCAAAGAATTTATGATAGTTTTAATGAGAGGTAATATGATAGTTTTGGTAAATGGAGTTTCTATAAATTATATTAGAAGTGCTCTTAGTTTACATTTTTTTCTTATAGTTAATATCATTCAATTTTTATTTTTTCTTATAGGATATTTCTAGGAACTTATCATCGGGACACCAAATGAGGGTTACACTTACACAATATGCTGAAAATTGGATGCAAGAGCACTTGTAGAATAGAGCATGTAAATAGATGAAATTAATGGTTGAAGATATTACGCATCAACTACTAGATCTGTATCTGTAAACGCTTTCACTTATGCTAGAGGTGAATCAAATGTTGGTGTAGAAAGCATGACATTTCGAGGATGTTCTTCACAAAGAATCTCAAAACATGCACATATTTTTGCAACCTTCCATTTAATGATTATCAGTTGAAGCAACTTAGATCATAATTCCTTGTCTCCTAACATTTAGGTGTGAATTTCCTATAATTAAGCTAGTTAGTATACATGATAGGTGGTAGTGATTATATTCTAGGTGCAGGTTTATGATATCATCCATATTAGGTCAACGGAAAATTGTATAATTACACATTTTATGATGAAGTGATTATAGCCTAGCTTCAATATCATTGCTAACACTTATCATGTCTTTCTTTCAATTGCAAGAATGATTTTCCTCAAAAAATACTTCATCTAGTTGTTGCATTAGATAATAGTCATGCCAAAAGCAAAGGTGAGTATGGTTAAACACATATTTTGCTTGTGGATACGAGTTTATACTCAAGTAATAATAATGGAAGTGATTATGTGTGCATATAAAAATGGAACTTATATAAATAGAAATCACATAAAATAATATTTATGAGTATTGAAAATGGAATCTCATTATTGAAGTAAATAGTGTACATGCATTATAAGGTGATCAACATAATAGAGGTATGAAGCACATTTTCCTTCCTCTATTATTAATAATTCCATTCATTTATATTTTGTAACATCTACTACTTGAATATCTACATTCGACTCCCTCAATGTGGGTATCTCGAGGTTGTGTGACATGGAGGGAGGAAGGACTCAGCATTAGTGTCCATTTGTCACAGTTGTCATCGCCCCCATTATAACTATGCACACCCCACCCCTTCGGGAAGGAATTTCAGCCTGCATAACACCTACTCTATACTTTTGGTCACGTCACACAGACTTCAGATTTGATGGATCAATCCACGCATCAAGGAAATTCAATGGCCTCTGCCATTAACATTGGATTCTTGGTCACCTTGCTCGATGGATTCACATGGATTTTGCTCGAGCAACAGACTATATATTGCATATTTTTCGGTTGCTCCATCTTCGTTTGGACTTCCAACTCTGGGGAAATTTAGGGAAAAGGAACAACACCTATAGAATCCACACATTGACAATGTCGCTTAGACTTAGGGCCACCCCTAAAAAAGGAAACAACTCCAGGGGAGAAATAAGTCTAGCAATGTTGCATTGTTCCATCTCCGCGGGATATGTATCCCATATTCCCCTCAATGTGCTCAAGGCGGTGGATGATTGGGAAGTTGAAGTTGTGGCTCATCACCGCTCCACGCAACCTATACAGTAGAGACTCTCCCACTACTGGAGAATGAAGAATGTCCTCGCCTAGATTCTCTGGGAATGTGACCACACTCCCTATCCTCTAACCTCTAGTGATTCTGATAGCTCCACTTATCAGGAATCTTCCTTTCCCTCTCCAAGTTTGAACTAGAAAGACCCTTCTAAGGACACTCATCAAAACCATGACATCAAGCACACTAGATGCATAACAGAAGCTTCACCTGACATGGAGGCAAGGGGGAAAAAAGATGAAGGGTGCATGCATACTAAAAAACAATAGCAACAGATGTTGGCACCTCCCCCTGCCGAGGAACCACACCAGGGCCTAGAACCAGCTCTCTCGGGGGAAGAAAACAACTACTTCAAGTCATGCTCAATTGTTGAGGAACCATGGCTAAATTCGTAAGGCATAAGGACTTCCCTTTTTATTCTGTTTTTTTTTCATTCTCTGTTAGCTTGTTAGATTACCAAACTAATCAGTTAAGTTTTTACAGTGGAAACTTGGTTTCCCACACCAAGGGAAAGTTCTGGACAGGTGTAATAATCTCTAGTCTTCCCTGGCAAGTTTTGGACATGTGTCATGAAAAATATGTTTGTATTTATTTTTCTATTTTAATATAATCTTTTTCTACTTAGAAAAAAAACAATGTCTACATGTTTAAATATTGTAACTTCAAAGGATATTCTAAATGTATTTTACTAATGTACCCCAAGGGAGATGTTATTATTCCTCTGACGGGATGTTACTATTGTAATTGGTCATCATAGAGTCATGAGGTAATGCCTCCTTTGTAAGTTGGGTCATTTGTACTCCAATGAATAATATAAAATATTGTTGAGTCTTCCTATGTGAATTCGGCCCAGACAGTTGAGTGCGGCCAACTTGTTTAGGGTAAAAGTCGGTTGACACAATGTGTATAAACAGCGGAGTTGTGTTCCTAATTATAACACAAACTCACTCACTTGAGTAGCCCATAGGAGAGAGAGAGACAGATCAACAAGGGGGGGAGTACCTATTTTTTGGTTTTATCTTATACATCTTATACAAAGGAAGTTTTGGTGGATTTTCTTCCCCTTGAGGGTTTCCCAGGATAAATACTATGTCTATATTGTTATTGTTTTTCTTTCAGTTATTTTGGATATGATACCATTGTGAATTTGGATTAAACACTAATTATATCTAGTCTAACATATGAAATATTAAAATGGTATCAAAGCTAGCCTGAATAGGACAACTTTCATAAGGTGAAACTCTCTCTCCCCTCCCTCTGGAAGAAATTAGGGTTTCTACAAAGTTTGGAATCTGGAAGATCTGCTTGCATATAAATTTGTACCTCCCTAGAGCACATATATTGAGCCCACGATCAAATTTTTTGGGTGGTTGAATATTCAGTAAATCCAAACCTTAGTTTGGCCCTGAACCAGAAAACTAAAGAAAACTAGAACAAGAAATTCTGCAGAAATTGGAACCTCACAAGTAATATTTGAAGGGTGAATATTTGGGATCTCCAAAAATCAGTTGGATCAACCAACTCACCTTGGTCAAGCACATCTCATAGAAATTTCATCTTTTCATTTTGAGAAATTTCAATTTTTAGTAACCTCCCGGACAGGATGGCCCCAAGCACTAAGCTTAAGGACAAGCTACAAGGCATAGAAAAATTCCTAGCATGGAAGTATAGGATTGGTCTCATTGTGAAAGAGAATGGCCTTAAGAAGTACATCAGGTATGAAGTTGCAGAACCTAAAGAATATGAAGCTAAGGAGAATCATGAACACGACCTAATCAAGGAAATGATGATCATTGTTGATTCTACCAAATATCACTTGATCCCTCAAGTGTCATCTAAGAATAAACCAAAGAAAATCCATGATGCACTTTCCAGAATGTATGAGGGAAGGAACATAAAAAAAAGATGAATTTGAGATCTCAACTGAAGGACACCGAGATGACTAAAGGAGAATCAATTTAAGATTACTTCACAAGGGTCTCCCAATTTAGGGAACAACTAAGTGCTATTGGAGACACCCTTTATGAGGATGAGCTAGTTATGACTGCTCTCAATGGTCTTACTAGACCTTGGGATTCATTCATATAGACCTTTGTGTGACAAAAAAGAAAGTATGAGGTTTGACATAGTATGGGAAGATTGCATTCAAGAAGAAGCTAGAGTAGCTAACACAGAATCTCTACTCAGAGAAGATGATCACACTCTATACATCCATACTAAAGGAATAAAACAATCAAAATTCAAGAAGGGTAGTTATAAACCTTCAAAGAAAATGTTTCAAAAGAAAAGAGTAAACAATCAGAAGAAAGATTACTCAAAGTATCAATGCTATAACTGTCATAAGATAGGACACATTTCCAGAGAGTGTCCATCACCAAAGAAGAACAACAACAAAAGACATCATTCCCATCTAGAGGAAGATGAGGATGAAGAAGAAGAAAGACCTTGAAAGAGGCTAACAAAAGAAGAATATGTACTACTCTATGCACTCTCTAGGTCTGTAATACTTGGAGAAGATACATGGTTTATTAATAGTGGTGCTTCAAAACACATGACATGGAAGAATCGAAATCTGTCAAGACTTGAAGAAACAGACTCTATTTTGAAAGTATCATTAGGAGATGACTATCAATATCCCATCAAATGTATTGGTGAATCAAGCTACAAGATTGACTCTGGGACTTCCATGAAGATGAAGGAAGTATTGTATGTACTAGGTTTGAAAAAGAACTTACTTTCCATCTCAGCTCTAGATAAGAAATGATATAGATTTGCTTTTGTATATATACAAGTACTTATGTGGTCCAAAGGAAATACACTCGAAGATGTTGTGGTCATTGGTGAAGAAGAAGGAGGACTGTACAAACTCAAAGGACATCCAGAGACAACCCTTGTGCATGATACTATTAGCTCAAGTGAACTATGGCATAGGAGGCTTTCTCACATCAACTACAAAGCACTTCCCCATGTTAGCAAGGTGGTAACAGGGTTACCAGATATGAATATTGATCATGAGGGAACTTGCAAAGGATGTGAAAGAGGAGAAAACATCAAGAATCCCTTTCTTAAAAGTGAAACAAAGACTAAAGGTACATTATAATTAATTCATTCTGATGTATGTGGTCCTATTCCATCCATATTGTTAAGTGGATATGAGTATTATGTCACATTTATTGATGACTATTCAAGAAAGATGTGGATATACTTCTTGAAGAACAAGAGTGAAGTGTTCTGGAAATTCAAGGAATTCAAAACCTTGATAGATAACCATTCAAAAAGAAGAATCAAGACACTGAGATCAGATAATGGTGGAGAATATACTTCAAAGAATTTGAATCATTCTACAAGGAGGTAGGAATCAAGAGGGAACTAACCACTCCCTATAACCCTCAACAGAATGGTGTTGTGGAAAGAAAGAATAGAACCATTATGGAAGCAATGAAAACAATGATTCATGACCAAGACCTCCCCATGCACCTATGGGATGAAGCAACAAGAACAACCGTATATGTGCAGAATAAATTATCTCACAGTACTCTTGGATTCAAGAGTCCTAAATAAATGTATACAAGAAAGAAACCTAAAGTGAGCCATCTCAAGATATTTGGTTGTCTAGTATATGTACATATTCTGAAAGAGAAGAGAAACAAGTTGGATCCTTCTGGAAAGAGTGGAATATTTGTTGGATACTTTGAAGTCTACAAATCCTTCAGGATATACATTTTAGGATTCCATCATATCGATATTAGTAGGGATGTAACATTTTATGAAGATACAACTCTTAATAAATCCATAAGGTGTCAACTTGAAGAAGTACATGAAGAGGATGTACCTCCCAGAAAGGTAGAAGTTGAACCCTCTCCTGAAATAGTAGCATCTAAATATCATGATATGCTAGAACCTCAAGAACCCCCTACTATGGATTCTCTCATAAAGAGGGGATTTATTATGAAGATACTTTTGATCCAGTAGAAAGGTACACTTCCATAAGAACCATCATGGAACTTGCTTCCATGATGAAGTGGGATCTACACCAGATGGATGTAAATACAGTATTCTTGAATGGTATGATTGAGGAGGAAGTTAAAATCGAACAACCACAAGGATTTGAAGTCAGAGACAGAGTGACACATGTATGTAAGCTGGAAAAGGCTATGTATTGACTGAAGCAAGCTCATAGAGCTTGGTATGGTAGAATAGATAGCCTCTTGACAAGATTTGGATTTACCAAGAGTAGAGATGATCCTAACCTTTACGTGAAGGTTATGGATGATGAACCTATCATACTATTACTGTATGTGGATGTTCTATTTCCAACTGGAAATGGGCAACACATCACAGATTGCAAGAAGAAGCTAGTTTAAGAATTCAAGATGAAAGATCTTGGATTGATGCATTATTTTCTCGAGTTGGAAGTGTGGCAGAGCCTAGAAGGAATCTTTCTGAACCAGGGAAAGTATGCAGTATAAATCTTGAAAATATTTTATATGTTGGATTGTAAAGTCATGGCCACACCCATGGCCCACCAACTTGAAGTTGTTATCTAACGAGTCATCATAATTAGTGGATATGACTCAATACAGACATATCATTGGGCCATTGATGTATCTGATGAATAAAAGTCCAGATATATGCTTTGTTGTGAACACCTTAAGTCAGTATCTAGTTGAACCTAGACGGGTTCACTTGATAGCTGCAAGGCATGTGATGAGGTACCTAATATTTATGATAGATATTAGAATTTCCTATGGTAGAGATCATGACTACAGATTGTATGGATATACAGATTCAAATTGGGCGGGAAGTGTTGTAGATAAGAAGAGCATCTCAGGAGGATGTTATTGTTTGGGATCCGCCATGGTATCATGGTTTAGTAAGAAATAGTCTAGTGTTGCTCTCAGTACAGCTGAAGCAAAGTACATAGCATCTTTCTCAGCTAGTTGTGAAGTGATATGGCTTCATAAACTGATGTCAATACTATTTTACATGGAGTTGAATACCATAGTGATTCTTTGTGACAACCAGAATTGCATAAAGATGACAGAGAATCCTGTGTTACATGATAAATCAAAGTACATAGAAATCCAATTTTTTTAGATAAGGGATATGGTACAAAAGGGATCTATAAAGCTCTAGTATGTGAGTACCGATGAGCAAGTTGTTGATGTGCTGAATAAGCCTCTATCTCGAGTAAAGTTCGAATATTTCTGTGACACACTTGGTGTAGTTATAAAAGACTTTCCTCGCAAGGAGGAACACTGATGGGACTACAAAATTTCTTTGCAAGAAGGAATGATGAAGATATGGACCTTCTTCAGAAAGAAGGAAAAATTCAAAGATATGGACTCTCCTCGAAAAGAAAGAACATGTCAAAGATATAAACCCTCCTCGAATAAAGGGGGATCAGGTTGATGATATGGATCCTCCCAGAAAATGGGGAGTGATGATAAGACTGTCATTGATGCTGAATGATGGTGAAGCTACAGTATGAAAGAGGCCAAGTATGCCTGAAGATGATGAAAAGGTCCGACATTCACTTGTGGATGATAGTATCCTCTCTTGAGGATGGTCTTGCAGGTATAACACTATGTTCATGAGAGTGGTCCTTACTCGCTAAGGATGACCATGTAGATGTTAATCATGCATGGAGAGTACCCACATTCATTTGTGGATATCGTAGTATAACATTCGCTCGCGAATGGTCCTAGATTTTATGCTGAGGATGTCCTACAATGAGTCCTTATGGATGATAGGGTCGAAACTTAGGTGCGGTCGATATCTTTTTTGCACATGTTACTCTTGTATGGAGAGTATACCTACATTTATATGTAGATATCATAGAATAACACTCGCTTGCTAGTGGTCCTTAATTTGATTTAGTGCTAAGGATGCTCTATTATGAATCCTCACAGATGTCATATCATAACACTCGCATGGAGTGGTCCTATCTCTAACAGGATGAGGATGTCCTATGATGAGGGACGACAACTTGGTGCAGTTGATATTTGCAGCTACAAACAATACTCTTGTATGGAGAGTATGCTTACATGTATATATAGATGTCGTATTATAACACTCGCTCATGATTGGTCCTAGATTTGAAGCTGAGGATGCATTACAATGAGTCCTTATGGATGATAGGGTCTTCATCTAGACGCGATCAAGATCTACATTCATTTGTAGATGATTCAATTGGTCGATGCTATGGACCCTCCTCATTAAGGGGGAGTAGGTTGATGGAGGATTGCATCATCCTTGGACCTATGTCCTAAAGTGATAGGGATTGATCATCTTGCAAAGAGGTCATGTGTACTGCAGGTAGTGTGGCGGTGAAGGATCGAAAATATTGAAGTACAGCTACAAAGGATCGAGAAGATCAAAGTGATGCTGCAAAGGATCTATAATATTGAAGTGCTGCTGCAAAGGATCAAGAAGATAGAAGTGTTGTTGCAAAGGATCAATAAGATCGAAGTGTTTCTACAAAGGATCAAGAAGATCAAAGTTTTTTTGCAAAGGATCAAAAGATTGAAGTCTTGCTACAAAACGATCAAGTGATCGTGTACTGTAGAAGATGAAGACATTGAATAGTAATTGTTCCTGTTACTGATGAATATTGAAAATTCCCTACGTCATATAGATGTATTACCTTGATACTACTAAAGATAGTCTCTCATTACTCCTATATTTGACGATGATGCTGTCCGAATACCCTTCTCGTTAAGGGGGAGTGTTGAAATATTGTAACTTCAAAGGATATTCTAAATATATTTTACTAATGTACCCCAAGGAAGATGTTATTATTCCTCCATTGAGATGTTACTATTGTAATTGGTCATCATAGATTCATGAGGTAAAGCCTCCTTTGTAAGTCGGGTCCTTAGTACCCCAATGACTAATATAAAATATTGTTTTGAATCTTCCTAGGTGAAGTCAACCCAGACAGATTAGTTGGGCTGACTTGTTTACTATAAAATTCAGTTGACATAATGTGTATAAATAGAGGAGTTGGGTTCCTCATTATAACACAGACTCACTCACTTGAGTAGTGTATAGCAAAGAGAGAGAGAGAGAGATCAACAAGGAGGAGAATACCTATTTTGGGGTTTTATCTTATACATATTATACAGAGGAAGTTTTGTTGGGTTTTCTTCCCCTTGAGGGTTTCCCAAGATAAATACCGTGTTTATCTTGTGATTGTATTTCTTTCAATGATCCTACATATGCTACTGTTGTGATTTTGGATTAAACATTAATGATATCTAGTCTAGCATATGAAATCTTAGTTCACTACATTCAACTAAAATTATATCTAGAGAAACTGTTGATGATTCTAATGCAGTTGGTGCCAACTTCTTTAAACTTCACATGAACCTTCTCCTCATTTTTTGTCTTCCTTCATTATGCTTCTCCTTACAACCAATAGATATTTCTTTTCTTCCTTCTAAATCAAATAGTTTTACCTATGAGATATAATCGCTATTTGTAGATGAAATTGAATGTCTTTTAATACCCATTTAGCTATGTCCATAGTGGTGATCAAGGATGGACCATCCTATAATTGGAGGATTAAATAGTATGGATGGTTGGTACTTGTTCCTATCAACTTTATTTGCCTCCTCCCATGTTTTATCAAGTTTTGATTCTTTTTTATTTGGAAATCATATCTAGAATGTGTTTGAAGGATATCCTTTGATGTAATTAGTGCCATGAAGAAATATTTGTTCATGTAACTTCTTCGCCTCTGCATTGATGGTGCTTCAAGTTTCCATGTTAGTATCATATATTGTACCAAATATAACATCCATAAATATATTCTTTAGATTCTCCACCTAACATTCATTTATCTTTCAAGTTAAACACAATGTTCCTTTGGCTTGAAAATATTTCTTAAGAATTTGTCTCAAACAATTCTTTGGCCTCCATAATGTTTTTTAGTTTGTACAAAACATTTCTTAAGTTCCTATTGTCTAACATATTCTTCTCATTTTTGGCAAGGCACATAATTGTATCCCAAAATTGATATATGTAGATTCTAAAAAATGAATGAATAATGGATAGATTTAACAAGTTTTGAACATTACCAAAATGGGCACAGCAATTCACTAACTAACAAACACAAAGTGGGAAGTGGGCCCTAGACCCTTGGTTAAAACAAACTAGGAAAAATCTTGTTATGTATTAGCTGAGTTTATTCTACCATTTTTGAGGTGTCATAGGATCATATGGTTGTTTTGATCGGATTCCAAAACCTTTGTTGCAGCTTCACATGTTACCTCAACTGTTTAAAATATATCCCCCATAGAAAGTAGCTCTAGAAAATATGTAAATTGTATCCCTTGTTCTCCTTGCAATACTTAATGGTGACTACTATCTCGGATACAATAATTCTGCTTTATATGTTATTAAATAGATCTAAAAATTCATAATGGATTGATTTGGGGAAACCACCCAATTTCATTTTCCAATCTCCATGTTGATGATGATCCCTATGCAAGGCTTTGAGAGAATTCCACTACACATATGAGGTCTAATGCTCTTCCTCCAATGGTTCCAATGATCAAATGATTCTCCTAGGAAACATGCTCTCTTACACCCACTTTGGCATGGATGTGCCCTAGTTCAGAAGTAAGTTGTTCAAGCTATTGTGGACATCCTGGGACAGTTTATGGAAGTCAAAGTCTAATGCTCTTCCTCCGATGGTTCCAATGATCAAATGAGTCTCTTGGGAAACATGCTCTCTTACACCCACTTTGGCATGGATGTTCCCTAGTTCAGAAGTAAGTTGTTCAAGCTATTGTGGACATCCTGAGATAGTTTATGGAAGTCAAAGTCTCCTATATCCTTAAAATTATATTCTAGGCACTCCTTGTACAAAACATGGGCTTTGAAATTAAGCTCCAAATGGTCATATATAGTCAAACAACAATAAAATAGACTCCATGCATATGAATATCTAAATGAAGTGTGTTGCAATTGAAAATACCATGAACCAACAATTGAGATAATCACTTAAAGGTGTTTGTAGCAGGTGTAACTTAGGTAGTAGAGGTATCATTGTGAGCATGATTTGTGTTTTAGGGTTCAATTACCAATGAGTACATGACAGAGAATGCTCCTCCATACTTCACAATACTCAAGTATGATATGAAATAAGTGTTAGTGGAACCATAAACTACATCATTGTAGTCTCTCTAGACCTTAGGGAACATTTAAAACAACGGTCATAAAGACAATGCTAGGACTTCATTGAAAAAATATTGAATCTCATATAATAGTAGTAGAGGAAAATGACAGTTTCATTTAAGCTATTGTTGGCACAAATATACTTCGATATAAAAGAATATGTTGGGACGATATAATACTGGTTATAGTTAAACATAAGAGTTCAGAGTGCAACAATTGGATCTATTCTCCTTTTTCAATGATTATGACGGTTTTTAATGTTAGGGATGAGGTCTAGGTGATCAAGGATGCATATTTTGTGGAAATAAATGGTACCAACTCAAATTTATACAAGAATGAACCTCTTTCTCTCTAATATGGATGAAAACTATAGTGTTCATACAAACACTAAATCACATTCAAGAATATATGATGGAGCATATGTCATGGTTTGATACAATAACTGGAGGCTTCCCTCTATAATAAAAATAAATGATGCTTAAGAATACCACAACCTTCTCTTGTTCATATGAAAAATATGAGAATGTTGTTTCATTTGTTTATTAGCTTTCTCAAGCATCAAGAAACCTAATATGGGAAATTGTGAAGTAGTTAACAAGGAAATCTTGGGCATTATTACAAGTTGATTGGTGGCAATCAAAATATTGTTTGAAGGTGTTGTTCAACAATATTCAAAGAGAGGCCTCTTGGATGAAATTTTTGGGCATTCATTTGGTTTGCAAGCTTCTACAACTACCTTTTATACTAGGTGTATGGGCAGATATATCAGTGACACAGAAGAGAGGAAACCTAATTTTGAAACCTTGAGGAGGATTTGCATTGCTAATCCATGGTGTAATAGGGAATACAATTACACAACCAAGTAATAGACTCAATAAACAAGTGGAAGAGAATAAAAAAGAAAGTCATCATATCGAAATGAGTAAAAATATGGTTTTTGGTTGCATCCAATTCTAAGTGGAATTTGTCAATGAGTGTAAAAAATGATTAAGTAAATTCTTGTTTCAAAGAGCCGACCATATGTATTATCTTAGGGATGCGTGGGGAAATTAGTGGTTGATTATCTGGATTTGATTCCACATCACATTTGAAAACCGTCTATTGAAATTCAATGGATGCTTCCAAGAAAAATAATGATCAGTCCCTCCACCCCTACCTTTATTGTTGTAGATTTATGTTGGACCACTATTTGTTGTGAGAATTCGTGAGGTTGCATGTATGAGGGAGTTAGTGATATGGATTGTATAGAAAACAAAATTTAATACACATGTATGTATAATAGAGAGCATAGTAATACAAAGAAAAACCTAATTTCTATTAGTGAATAAAATAGTAGAATCATTGTAGAACATACATTAGCTAAAATGGTGGTAGCTTATCTATGAAGAGAGAGACAAGTGGAGGCTATGTTCATTTGCAAAAGCTAATACAAGAGGACAAATATATGGAATTTTAACATAAAGAAAGCACCCAAAAGGTCCAAAATACTAAACCTAGGGGGCAAAGTTCCAAAAAACATTTCTCTAAAAATAATGCCAAAAGGTATTTTTAGGTGTAGATTTTACGTCAATTTCCTGAAAGCATAACTTTCACATACGATCTTGTTTGGTTTGTATATTAGAATAATCTAAATGCATAATTGAGAAGCACAATTGATGACCAACATGTCATTGCAGAGAGAAACACATTCCCTCAAAACAATCCTAGAATTTTAGGACCCAAAAAAATCCATAAAATACTTGAAAATCCTAACAAAATTGTTGAGATGGATAAGCATGTTAAGTCATTGGAAGAGGTGGGTTGTCACTAATATCCACTTAGATTAGGCCTCCCACCCTAAGGCTCTCTAGTGTGTTGAGTCATTGGAAGAGTTGGGTGGTCTCTAGTACGTGCTTGAGGCTCCATTTAAGTAGCTCACTACTTATCCTAGAGCTTGAGTAAAGAGTTATTTGTTTTTTTTTTTTTTACTCTGCTCATGGTTCGAAGTTTTAAGCTTGACTTGTGTTCCTTCCTTTAGGCCTATCGGAAACTTATTTTGAGAGGAATTTTATGGATATTTATTTGTAATGGAGATTATTTTTATATATACATTAGGGGAATTTTGAGGTTAAAAATGGACCTCAAAACAAAAAAATGTACTATCAAAATCAACTTTACAAGAACCAATTAGATTAAAGAGAATGACATCATTCCTTATGGTTGAGGTGACATTGCTGAAGTTAAAATTACTTACTTTTTAAATTTTAAATTTTGGATTATTATCCAATGAAAAAAAACTCATAAATTATATATATATATATATATAGATAATTTCAATTTTCAATATAAAAGTATATTTATAATTAAAAGTCACAATTCAAATCACAAATACAATCATAACTCATCCTTTGAAAACCCACTACTCATATGGTGTTTTATTATAATACTAAAAAAATGCTTAATACTCACAGTTTATGATATTGTCAAATAACATATTCCCATTAGTTTAATTTATAACTTGAATATGGAATGTTTCAAATGTCCTAATTTGGTATTTGGTGGGGATCTGAATTTCTCCTTTGGTCATTCTGAAATTTGGGGTGTTAAAGCACGTGTGGATGTTTTAACTGATTTCTTTATTAAACTTTTGGAAGGACTTGGACTTGTAGATATTTATCCTATGGTTTCAATTCCAACTTGGTCTAATTGATGAATTGGTATAATTGATTACTCTTATCGGTCGATTTTTTGGACAATGGCTTTCTTCTCAAACAGTGGATTGGGTGTGGCAGAGATTCTGACCATCAACCTGTTTATTTACAAATCTTGTCTGGTAATCCTAAGGCTCATTGTCCTTTTAAGTTTAATGCCTGCTGGTTAGAAAACAATGAGTTGGTTTCATTATTAAAAGCTTCTTGGGTGGTTTTTGATGCTCTGTCTGAGGTATCCCCTACATCCCAATTTGCTACGAATCTTAAAAGATTAAAAGAGATATCCATAGCCTAGTCGGTGAAGAAAAAAGCTCAGGACATTAAGGATTTAGTTGATATTGAATACGATATGAAGAGTAATTTTGATAGGATGGGTTTTGGTTTTAATTCCGAGGAGGATAAATTGTCTTTGACTGAGCTTGAATCTAGTAAGAGAACTATTTTATGCGATTGGGAAAAGGAGGCACGACCGAAAAGTAGGGATTTATGGTTGTTATGTGGAGATGACAATACCCATTTTTTCCATAAATTTGCTACTCATAGGAAAAATCTTAATTCAATTTGGAAAATTAAAGATGACTCTGGAAACCTTGTTGAAGGTTATGAGGCTATTTTCGGGGTCGGGATTCATCATTTTGAGTCTCTGTTTTAGAAAGAAGCTAATCTTCATCTTCCTGACATTGTGCAGAGTGCAGGTTATTTTCCTACATATGTTTCTGTGGAAGATAATTGTGACATTATGAAACCTGTTACTCTGCAAGATATTCAACATATCCTTTACATTAGTAAAAATGATAAGAGTCTGGGACTAGACGGGATTCCTGTTGAGGTTTATAGATGTCTTTTTGATGTTTTGGGTGAGGATCTCCATAGAGTTATCGAGCTTTCCCAGATAAGTGGTAAAATTCTTGCGGTATTCAATTCTACTTTTCTTGCTCTCATCCCAAAGATTGATCATCCTTCATCCTTTGAGGATTTCAGACCTATCTATTTGTGTAATTATTGGGTAAGATTATATCTATTCGGATCAGAAAAGTTCTGGGTAGGTGTATATCTGGTGAACAGTTTGGTTTTATGCCGGGTAGGCAGATTCATGATGCAGTTGAGGTTATCCAGGAAGGTATGCATACTATGCATAATAAGTGCTTAAAGGCTGTAATGATAAAAATTGATTTATCTAAAGCTTATTATCGAGTTAGTTGGACCTATCTTCAGGTCATTCTTTCCAAAATGGGTTTTGCTGGGAATTTCGTTTCTTGGGTCATGAGTAGTCTTTCTTCTATATCCTTTTCCCTGCTTATAAATGGAGTTGCAACTTCTTTCTTTAAATATCGCAGGGGACTTAGACAAGGTTTCCCTTTGGCACCTTTACTGTTTCTTATTGTGGTTGAAGGCCTAGGAAGGGCTCTTCTTTTTGCCAAATACTGTGGGACCTATCATGGTTTATATTTTGGTAATGATATTGTCTTAACACATGTTTGTTTTTTGGATGACATTGTAATGGTCAATGATGGATCCGAACAATCTCTTTCTACTTTAAATGATATTTTAATGATCTTCTGTAAGGCATCTGGGATGAATATTAATGATGATAAATCTTCTTTATATTTTTCTTGTTTGGAAGAATAAGAGGTTATTACTTTACAGAATATATTTTCATTTTCAGTTGACAAAATTGAGAATGGTATAAAGTACCTTGGGTTTTATCTCAAACCTTACAGACACCTTTTAAAGGACTGGTATTGGCTGATCATTAAGGTGGAAAAAAGGATTAACAACTGGAGCTTTCGCTGGTTATCCAAGGGGGGTAAGTTGATGCTGATCAAAGCAGTATTAGAGGCCATTTCGGTCTATTGGATGCACTTTTGGATACCGGTGGGGATTATTGAGAAAATCAGAAAGCTTTGTTTCAAATTTCTTTGGTCTGGAAATCAAAATTCTTATGGATTACCTTGGACATCCTGAAATATTTTGGCAAATCCAAAGTCTTTGGGTAGTTGGGGACTGAAAGTTCCTATTGTTTTTGCTAAAGCCCTTGCAGCTAAAAATGTGTGGAATATTATTCATGGAACGGGTCTTTGGGTTAATATTGTTGTTCAGAACTATATTCATCCATTGAATATATTAGAATGGATTAGATCTCCTGTTAAAAAAGAAAAAATTCATATCAATATGTTGGAAAGTTGTTCTTTGGGATTTTGATATTATTGGTAATTTTTTGGTATGGAAGATTGGAAATGGAACTGTTGTTCGTATTGGAGTAGATCCTTGGATAGGATGTAAATGGAGACATTCTTTTCCTCCTTCCATGATTGAAAAATTACATTTGGCTGGTTTTTATTTTTTATCTGATATTGGAGTTCATGGTTTGACAGCTTTGATGGCACAACAATGGTTTAATGCCGATTTTATTGGTTTTACTGATCCTTAGGAGATAGCTATGTGGAATGGTTATTTAGCCGTTCTGAAATCTAGACATGTAAGGTTTTCAAATGATGTTGACGCTCTGGTATGGAATTTATCTAAAACTGGTCATTATTCACCTAAAGAAGGTTATGCTCAGCTTATGAACAGGGAAGTGGAGCATACCTGGTGGTGGAGAATTTTATGGAAGTTGAAATGTCCACTCAAAACAAAAATATTTTGTTGGTTTATCTTTTCTAGTAAAGCTTTGACTTGGGATGTTCTTATCAAGAAAGGTAGAGAAGGACCTGGTAGGTGTTTTTTGTGCAAAACGGAATGTGAATCCAATTTTCATATTGGAGTGGACTGCCCTTTTACTCAGAATTTTTGGTTACTCATTGAGGACAAATTGAAATTCAATAACCTTTGGAGTGGAGAAACTGTGTCAGAATGTTTCAAAACTTGGTGTTTAAATTTGGAGGTTGCAAATATTAAACCTTTACCTATCATTGTCTTATGGTTTATTTGGAAGGACAGAAACTTGTCTTGTTTTGAAGATCTTTCTCTGACACCGGCACAGGTATCTAGCTTCAGTCTGGGTACGATGATGGCTCTTCCACAGAAGAGTTATGTGGCTTCTATAAGATCTATCTTTGTGGAAGTTATTGATAAAACCTTTGCATGGGGTTTTTTTGATGGTTCTGCAGCAGGGGAACCACAAATTTGTGGAGCTAGAGGTATGTTGTTTATATCAGTTGTACATTATTTCTCTTTTAAGGATGGACTAGGTTTAGGTACTAATAATTTTGCAGAATTATGTGCCCTTAAGCTACTTCTCTATCTGGCTAGGAGGAACTCTTTGCATAAAATCCATTTTTTTGGTGATTCTCACTTAGTTATTAACTGGGCATCTGGTAAGTATAGATTAATGAATTTAGAGTTATCGATTATTCTTCAGGAAGTTAACAGGATTACTGGCTGTTTTGATTATGTGTTGCTCAAACATATCTATTGGGAAAGAAATTCTACTGCAGATGCTTTGGCAAAAGCTGGAGGACTTATTTTGGAGGGTTACTGGACCATCAAGGAACATCATGTAGATGAAGTTATGGAAACCTTTCATATTTTTTAAGATTTTGGATCATATGATGAGGCATGTACTGTTTTGGGACATGGGTTTTTTTTATCAGATCAGGAATTTTTGGTTATGTTGTTTTTGGTGACAGCATGTTTTTTTTGTTTTTTTTGGAGTATCATGGTTGGATGATTGACTTTGGTGGGCGCAAATATCAGTTTTTTATGAGACTGATGAGCAGTTGTGAAACTGTTTTTTATTTTGATTTGGTTTTGAGGCCATTATGTAATTGCCAGTTGACATAAACTTGGGTTTTTTTGTGCTTGATATGGAGCAATATATTGAAAGTAACTACCAACTATAAGGTTGGGTTTTTTTGTGTAAATGGACATTAGAGCCATCTGTTGAATGTAAATAAAGTATTTATGATTTTTTTCCATGGAGAAACAAACTTGAATATCCATTCGATTTCTTAAGTATAATGTATGAATGAAGTTAATGTGACTTTTATAAAGTGTCATGATAATGGTAATATCTTATTTATTATAACATACAATTTATTATATTATATATCATAAAATATGGTATAAAAATTTATTATGATATATTATACGACATGTGATATTAGATTTACTTAATAAATATAAATTTTATTTTTATATTCAATATGTTAATATATTTAAAATATTTATTAATATAAATTATTTTATAAAAGTATAATTTAAAATTTATTAAAAAATAAATTTAAGTTTACAATTTAAAATTCAAATATTTTATTATATGAGAACTTCACTTTTTTTCGAAAAAATAGTAACTTGTTATTTCAAAGATAGAATCAAAGTTACATAGTATTATGTTTCTCATCAGTTGTTTATATATATATCAACAAGTCAAACTTATGACAAGTCCTTTTAAACTTTCCTAAAACAACCAACTGGTCACAAAAAACAACTAAAACATGAACTATAAAATACAACCTCTAAAAACCAAGTTTGTCACATAAAAACAAAAGAGATATAAAAGATATGAGATTCCCCCAAGTCCACCAACCAATCATCGATGCATTCCTCAAAATGCAGAGTTCCATCCATATCCCCAATTGCTTTCTTTGACACTGAACTAGCTTGTCTATTAAACTCCCTATAAATATGAATGAAGAATGATATTTTTGAACCAGGTCTTAGACACTGAGAGGGGGGGGGTGTGAATCAGTGTCTGTTTAAAACTTTAAGAATATCTTGCCAAATCACTTAATCTAATCAGTCATATATATTATGAACATAAAGATATATATGAATAATAAATATCGATATCAATTTCTTTTATTGAATAAAATTCTTGTTTACAAATTATAATTTTATCTAGACCCAGCTAGATGGAGAGACCCATCTTTCCTGGAAAGATTCAACTTTCCTGCAAAACCCAGTTTGCATACATGACCCAACATGTAGAGAGGAATCCAATCCTCATTTAGGATCCAACCTGATTACAGACACCAATCTGTTTGTATGAACACAAGGTCCATATCAATGGTAGAATATCCACCAAGATATTAATAATGATCCATCGAGACACACTTTTGAATCTCTTCATGTCTTGTTATATATATGTATTTAAGTTATGCATCATGTCTTTTCACTAAATAACATGTTGCTTCTCAAGTGACATGTCTCTTTATTTCACTTTAATCATACCTCTTCATTTAGGTTTTGTAACAAGACTTCTAATTATAACATTAAAAGCCACTTTATGTATGTATTTTACTTTAATGTTAAATAAACTTTTCGATCTTTATACCCCTTTTAAAACACTAGCGCTATAGCTCTATAAGATTTTTGAGTCTTGGTCTTAAGCGCTCTTTCAACAACTTTTACACAGGCCCCTAAGAGCTTCAGCTCTTTGTATTCTTTAGGCCTAGCACCTTGTTCTCTTATACATAGAACCGTCGTCATTTTTTATGCCTTTAAGGAGCTGTCGCAACATGCGAATAGGTGTTTTAACAAAGTGCTTTTCAACACACTCGACCATGGCACACAACCAGACACTTATCATGCCAAAGCACTTCAAAATCTGACACTTAACGATAAAGAAAACCACCATGGTATTCATCGCACCGATGAGAGCCTATTAAACTGCATGCAAGTTTTACCATGATATGGTCTTTCATCCATTCATCAAGACATCATGATATTCGGATGTACACTTGTCTCCATGTCATCGTCCACTTTAGCCATGTTTTCCATTGTCACATCCAAATACATATAAATCAATCTTTGTTTCCAATGTAGGCCTTGATGATTCGCTCTTGAAGTTGTGGTGAAGAACGAATCCTCTTCCAAATGCTTGCTGCATTCAAATTGCGATGAAGGAACATTGGAGTTGCGTGTATCGCATTGTTTTTTTTTTTTACTGTGACTTGGTATAATATCCAACAATAACCTGGTGCATCTAATCTATGTGAAGGCTTCCACTTATTAACTACATGGATCTACCAAATGGTGTGTGAGGTTTCCTTTCTCCTCCTTGACCAAACTTCAGCAAAAAAAATTACCTGGAATGTGTGCCCAACTATTATTGCAGTACATGTTTCATCAACAACATCGACATGAAGATAATATCATTTTTTTCTGGTTCGCATGCAAACTGTTAGCACTCAAAATGTACCCAAGGTTGTGGAAGGTAATCTCAAGGTAACAACAAAAACCACTTCAAAAAGAAACTGACTTTTCTTTTTAGAGAGGGATCTCGCACATATAAATTTTACAAGGCCAGATATATGAAATCAGTATTTTAAATCAAGTAGATGGTTGAAACAACACACATACCATTGGGCAATGGAGCCAAATAGATAAAGATAATACAAATCTTTCATACACGAGATCTCAACAAAGGCAAGATAACCATTCAGTCACATTCATTCATTGATTTTCAGGCAAATAAGAAGGAAACATGAACAATCCATCAATATAGAGCATCACAAGATGAATTCCATATCAACTTTAGCAGAAATATTTGTGAAATATCTGAGACAATAGCCAGAGCATAACAAGTATGAATTCTAAAACTATTCAACACTACGTTTCAGACATGAAGAAAACAAAATGGACAGTAAGCACTAAGAAGACAATCACATGGAAAGAAGACACAGACTGTAACATAAATGACACAGGAATCTCGGAAGATCCACCGGCATTCGGATTTCAATATTTCATTCAAAAATCATAAGTTCTCAAAAAACATCGTTTCAAATATATGGGTTCCAACCCCCAATACATCAAATACATTCAAATATATACAAAGATAACTTCTTCCCAAGAAAATCAATAACTGAATAATCTGTTAATCAATTTTTTTTTGTAACTATATCCCTAACAACTAGGAATAAAACTACATGCTTCGATTCTAACAACATATCATTTTGATTATAATCAACTTAGTGACTGCAGGGTATCTCGAATGAGTAGCTCCACGACGCGCAACACCTATTTTCAAGGATAAAGTATATACTTGGTCTTCCCGAATCTTTCCACGATCCTCCATTGTTCTGCATTTGGTGTGTCATATTCTATCATTTCTCTAATGGATACCTCCAGATCCACATAAGCTTCATAAGATACTGTGGTAAATCCTCGTCTGATGATTAAAAACTTTTGCAATACCTAGAAATCCTCTGTCAATTTTTCTACAATGATCATTCCAGTCATCCCTTTAACCAAATCTTCAAACTTGGAATGGTCCATGCAATTTTGTACTAGAAGACTGTGATAATGTTCCTGAGAAAATAATCTTCCTTCATCGTCCCAGAAAGAAGGGAGGTCGTATTCAAATAGATCCTTAAAAGCAAGTTTGAAATCCCTTATCTGTGAAGACATTGTATTTGCTTTATCCTGTACCACCTTCATGAGATGATGTTTGTTAATAAATCTCTTCGCCCATAGTACAATAGCCACTCTGTCCTTAATTCCAATGTCCTGCAACTTCTGATATGTTAAAGAATTCAAAAAATTTAAAGCATTCTGAGCTGTATTTAGAGGCTTCTTTTCCATGGTCTCATTTGCCAACTTTAGTCTTTGAGTAGCTAAATTGACTAATGCACTTTGATCATCAATAAAATTTCAATAGTGTCTAAACTTGGTGATTTCCACAGATAATGTATCCCAAATTAAATGTTTAGATCCTTGTAGAGGAGCTTTTCCTATACTTCTTTCCTTCAACTCATTAAACTTTTTTTGTAATTGGATTTTATCATTTAATGTTTTATTCTTCTCTTCAATGATTCTAGCCAATTCTAATTTAATCTTCTCATTTTCTTCCTTTAATTATTTGATTTCCACATCCTTCAGACTTACGTGTGACATAGGAACTAACAGATCATCTGCAGAAAATTCACTTAACGGTTTTTCAATGTTCATCAGAGATAAACCTGTGTCAACAGGAGTTTGACTCATCAGCTCTTCCATAATTTCTTTTTCATCATTCTGATCCTTTTTTAACTTTGAAATCTGGGTCATCAATTCAGCTCTTTCCACTTCCCATCTGTTTTTCTCCTCTTGTAGTTTCGATGCTTTGCCTTTGTAATCCATCATCTCTTGATAAACTTTATCTTTTTGTTCCTACAATGTAAACAATTCTGGGGACTGAGCATGTTCAACATTTGGGATTTTAAGCTTCTTTTTTAATACCTGTATCGTATTGTCCTTTTCTTCTAAAAGCTTTTTGGTTGCTTGTACATTTGCTGGTTCACTTCCTAAGCTTATAATATTTCCCTGTAACCTTTTAATCTGGATCAGATTTGCTTTATTTTCTACTTTCTCATGCTTCAATTGGAATTCCATTTTATCTACAAGGGCCTGCAATTTATTAACCTTCATAATAGCATGTAATAAATCGAAATAGATAACATCTCTAGTCTGTTTATGGAGTTGTATCTTATCGGGAACACTAATTTTATCTAACTTCACTTCCATCTCAGATACTTTTTTATCACTAACCACAACAAACTTCAAGGTATTTCTCTCTACATCTCGAGTAGAAATCAATGATGTCTTTTTATTGATTAGACTTCTAACTCGAGGAATCAAATTTCTGGTTTCCTCTGATGACTGCATTTGTTTTTCAGCATAACTTGACACTAACTCTACTCTCGATTTGAAACATGAACTGGGCTCTGCACTAACCTCTCCTCCAAAGGAATATTGATGCATTTGTACAGATTTCTTCGGGAACAAGACTATCCTCTTTGAATCCTCTGAAACTATTTCTCCTGAAACTTGATCATCCTGAGAGTGTGTCTTGATCTTTTTATATGCAATGTTTTCATCCACATCCATAATCTCAGTCTCAGAAAGACTCCTCTTATTCAAAATGCTAGGATTATCAGGTGCTTGAACTACTGCAATCAACTCATTGCTCCTACGCTCATCAATTCCTGAACTTTCTTCAAAACAAGACAAATTGGCTATTTTATCTAAACCTTCGACAACTTGATGATCGACTGGTTTATTTTTGTTTGACTACCTTCTCTAAGAAATTATGTGATGTGGATCGTAATTGATTCTTTGCTCCTTCTGGAAGTCCATAACTTGTAATAACTTTTCTATAACCAACAGGGCACTTTTGTTTTTAAAAATAAACGGACCAACTTTAAGAGGAAACTTAACATTTGAAGACTTTTTGAACGACCCAAAATGCTCTTCTTCTACACACAATCTCTGCCTCATAAAATCAAGTGCAAATATTCTTGGAGTCAAAAAAATAGGTAGCTTGTATGGTTCCCCAGTGAACCCATATACCCTCAAAACAGTAAAATTTTTATATAAGAACCAGTCTCCTATTCTGTCCTTTGAGGAAGATTGTAGCATGAGTTTCATTTCTTCTAACACCCTTGGTAATACATCATCAAACAACAATTTATACATATCGGGCATAATTGTATTTACAAACTCAAACATATTGATTTGTTTTGGAAGATCTGGAGAGAAAATGGTGGATAGGAATTGCAATTCTGACACATTTGAACACATCAGCATGTTCAGTAAGTATGATTGATATTTAAAAAACCTGACTTTGGGAAATTCGACCAACTGGACATGGATAACTTCAGCCAAATACTCATCTAGATTGAAACAATGGATTAAATGGTACTTGGGATCAACTAAACTTATACTCAGTAAGAAACCTAAAATGACTTCTCTGATATGAATATCATCATCTAAACCTAGAATTTGACTGACCAACGACATGACCAACTGTACATCTTTTTTTTAAATGTTAACATTGTACGATAGAAAAAGTCCTTCTAATGACTGACAGTCTTTGAGAATACTAAATAGAAATTGGCATCTAACTTCGGTTTTACAATTTTTATATATTTCAACTAAGATTGGCTCATTTAAGGACTCACAATTATTGGGGAAATTATCAGGTAAGTTCAGTATTCCGCGAACGGCTTTCGCATCAACCTTACAAAGTATTTTGGACGTAGTATTACTCATGACAACTCTTTCAGAGGAAGAATAACTGTTTGCGCACCATTCGACAAATTCAGGAAATGGTAAGGTTTGCTCAATAGCAAAATAATATGAAAAAGAACTACAGAAATTTAGAACATCATTCCCCTGCAAATTACACTGCCACAACCGCTCTTTTGAAACCGATACATTTCCAACTGATAAAACAGGGTCACATACGTTTCTTTCCCTATCGACAACAAATTATTCCCTCTCATCCAAAACTCTGCATAAAAGTCCTAAACCCTGTTCCTTTTCCATAACGAACAATGGCAGCAACTCTTTGAACCAAGTTTAAGTGTTTTAAGGCTTTCCTGTGATTGTAAATACGTAGAATTTGACTTTGGAAAGATGGCGGACTGTCTCCTTCCTTTCACCCGTAGCACACAAATGAAATGATTTTTTAAACCAAGTCAACTTTACCTTTATATGACAGTGTTTTCCGGAGCTCTCATCAAGAGGTTTTTCCTTAACTACTTTTCTCCTCGGAATTCACTTCAAGTTGCCACGTGGAACATGGTTTACATTTTGCTACCACCTTTCCCTTTTAACTATCTCGCAATTTTACCTTCCGGAACCAATAATGATCTTCAATGAGTTTTCACTTTTTTCTTAAACCGTTGGATTGAGATCGGCTGTGCATATTTCGCTAGCCTTTTTGTTTTTTCAAGTGTGCATCTTTATTCAGTGGATTGTTTCTCAGCTGTAGATTTTGTTTTCTTTGTTCCATAACCGTTGATCTTTAAGCTTTGTTAACCACCTCCGCTTCCCCACATAATTTATCTCCTGCGCATCTTTACCTAGCGGATCCATTTTAAATCGTAGATTTCACCTCAACCACTTTACACCTTCGGATTGCATAACAAATTAACCACTATGCACATTTTAATAATGGAATCAAACTATTAAACTTTGCAAATTTTATGTATCCTTCTATTTTCCTCAATCATACCTCTTCCTCAGCTGTTCAACATAGATGTGTTAACAACTGGCTCTAACTGGGGATGATATCCTCCCTGTGAGGTATCAAAGAACTCATAGACCAGGTGCCTATCTCTAATATTTGTATCCAAACTTCTGAACTTTTTACTTTTTATCTGATATATTTCTTCTTAAAATAAAGAAAAATGGCTTACCTCCTAAATCTTAGGGCCTTCACTCCGGGCTTCAAAAATATTCGGCTCACCATCTATACTACTTTCAAGAAAACAAATATTTACAAACTATGGTACAAATTTCACCTTCCACCTTAGGACAGGTAATGCTTCAAAAATATTCCATTGACAGGGTTACTCTCCAAAGAAACCCCATTTAGATATTCCAAGAGAAATAGATTTTCCCCTCTGTGACCTGCAATAACATAAGGACCTACCCACATGTAATCAAATTTTCCATGTTTATCTTCTTTAGGAGCATCCCATTTTAACACCAGGTCATCAATTTGGAACTATTCTTCTTTCACCCTTCTATCAAAAGTATTTTTCATTTTTTCTTGGTGTGTCTGCACTTTATCATAAGCTTTATTCCTTTGCTCTTCTAATTCAATGATTTGGTTTATCCTTCTCTGCATGTGGTTTGGTTCTTCCTGTTGCTCCTGAAAATATCTCATAACTGGAACACCCAATGATGCTGGAAAAATAACTTTGGTTCCATATACCAATTGAAAAGGAGACATTCCAATCACTCTTTTAGTACTAATCCTGTCAGCCCATAAAGCATACTTAAGTTTGGTGTGCCAAGATCTCTTGTTATCTTCTAATAACTTCTTGATAATCCTTACCAGGCTCTTATTGGAAGACTCGGCCAATCCATTTCCCTGTGGATAATAAGCAGTTGAACGATTTAAACTGATGTGATATTTATGACAAAATTAATCATCTTTTTGGATTTAAAGGCTGTTGCATTATCAGTCACTATTCTTCTAGGGCACCCAAACCTAGCCAATATATTTTCTTCAAGAAATACCATAATTACTGTCTCAGTTGCTCTCCTACTAGGAATTGCTTCGATCCATTTTGTGAAATAATCTGTGGCCATTAAAATCCATTTATGTTGTCCTGAATAATTTGGGTTTATCTCTCCAATGAAATCCAAACCCCACTGCTGAAAAGGTGCTTCTACTGTTATTGGATTAAGAAGAAGGGGAATTACCTTTCTTTTACTGTCAAAAATCTGGCATTGATTACATATGCTAGTTTCTTTGTACACATCTAAAAACAATGTCGGCCAATAGAAACCTGCTCTCAAAATTTTGTTTGCCATCACCTTCCAAGAATGATGTCCTCCACAATCTCCTTTATGAAATTATTTTATTGTATGCTGGGATTCATTTTCTAAAAGGCAATTAAGTAACACACCTCTAGGATTCTTCCAATAAAGATATTGATTTATAATACAAAACTTAGCAGCTTTCAACTTTACCGATCTTGCTCTTGTTTTACTCAATCCTGTAGGAGCTTGTAAATTTTGAAGAACATGAACAATATCATAATACCATGGATATGTATCGAAGTCAATCATTACCTCCATCCTTGTATCCAACTGATGAAATTGACTAGATAAGAAATTGAGTTGCAAAGATTCACAGTTTGAATCTGTCAACATTTTTGCCAATCCATGCCCTTTAATCAACTTGGTAGGTCTAATCTCTATGTCATACTCTAGTAATGTCGCTATCCATTTCGCCCTTCTTCCCTCTGGGTCAGGTTGTGTGAGAATCCCTTTTACTGCAACGGTTGGAACATGAGCAATTATATGTGAATGAAGAATATACACCCTGAAATCCTTCAATGCTTTAACTAAAGCATATGATTTCTTCTCCATAATATCATATTTTAATTCCCCGTCTCTTAACATCTTACTAAAAAAGGCTATGGACTGCTCCATGTTCTCATTATTTTTCTGTAACAAAACTGCAACAATGGTATGTTCTGAAACTTAAGAAAATATTAAGAAATATTTCGTGAAGTTTGTACTCACCAACACAGGAGCCTCCGAAATATCTTGTTTTAATTCTTTAAAAGATTTCTTAGCCTCCACTATCCATTTTATTTCATGGCCCTTTTTAAACATATTTGTGATATTCATTAATATTTCAGCAAAACTGGGAATGAATCTTCTCAAAAAATTTACCTATCCCAAGAATGACTGTATTTATTTTTTACTTCTTGGTTCTCCTACCTTCAAAATCGCACTGACTCTTTAAAGATCAATCTTTATTCCATCCTTTGAGATTATGTAGCCCAACAAATTTCCTTCTTCCAATGTGAAATTTGATTTCTTTGGATTCAATGATATACCAAATTTCCTACATTTTATGAATTTTTTTTTCCAAATGATGAATATGCTCTGTATCAAACATTGAAAAAAAATGTGATGTCATCCATATAAATTACCACAAATTTTTCTATGTCTCCTGCAAAAGCAATATCCATGGCACGCTGGAAGGCGTCTTTGCATACATAAAGGTGCCCCATGGTGTAGTGAAGGCAATATTCTCTTGATTTTCAGGTAACACCTTAGTCTAATTGTATCCAGAAAAACCATCCATCATTGAAATTATTTTTGCTCCGACCACTTTCTGCAAAATATGATCCATCTTCGGTAAAGGATAATTATCTTTCATAGAGACCTTATTCAAATTCCTAAAATCTATGCAAAGCATTATTTCTCCATTTTTCTTTCTAATGGGAACTAAATTAGCAACCCACCTTGAAAATCTTAAAGTCACAATAATTTTGGCATCAAACAAATTTTTAATTTCCTTCTCAATAACTGGTAGTAGCTTTGGATTTATTCTTCTAAGCTTCTGTTTGAAAGGATTTTCTCCGGGTTTTATCAGAATAGTATGTTGTATTATTGAAGTATCATATTCCTTAAGGTCCTCATAACTCCAAGCAAACACATCTGTATACTTTTTCATCAAATTCACATATTCTTCTTTTTCTTTTGTAGGCAAGTTTTTAGACAGTTTCACAATCTTTGGATTCTCTTTAGTACCAATGTTTCTATCTTCAATAGCATTATCAGCATGTTTTACTTTTGGATCTTTAGCAACATCATTCTGATCAAAAAGTTTCTCTAAAGGAATCAAACCTCTTGGTATAAAATTGCTTTTCAATTGAATGATATCCTTTCCTCCTAAAGTTCCCTTCAATTTTTCAGTACTGGTCTTTTCTTCTTCATTTTCTTCAACCTCTTGGAAATTTTCACTGTCATCATTTTCAGCATCAATATGAGTGTTTACAAATTCTTTTGATAGTTCCAAAAATATTTTTATCTGCATGTCATCTTCAAATACCCGCCAATATTTAGAATTATTAGGTATAGATGGTCTATTTACAATGTCTACCTGATACTCTTTTCACCAACACTTGGAGTTTTGAATTTACCAGCAGCAACCGCCAAATAATCTGCTACTATATTCTCATATCTTGGAATCACCTTAATTGTATGTTCTATAAAATAATTACCAAACATATCCCATACTTCATTTCTGTAAGCTCTCATCCGGGGATGTCTTGTTTGATAACTGTCATTCACTTGGTTTATCACAAGCTCTGAATCTCCTAAAAATCTTATCCTTTGTGCTCCCAGATCCTTCAATGCATGCAACCCAAGTAATAGAGCTTCATATTCAGCCACATTATTTGTGCATTCAAATGTTAAGTTATATGACAGAGCTTTAAAATCCCTGATAGGAGAAATTATATATACACCAGCACCAGCGCCAACCTTTGCCACAGATCCATCAAAATACATAGTCCATAAACCATCTCTTTTCTGTTTCTTTTCCAAAGAATTCCGTTCTATCACTCCTTCTTTATTCTTTTCATATTTCATTTGCAACGTAGACTCCAAATCACATGGGACAGTATCATTAAAGAAAATAGAAGAACCCAAATCAGTATCGACAACATATACATGATGAATTTCGGGTCTATCTTGACTGCTCACTACATAAGGAGTTCTTTTCTCACTATACAACCTCTTAATCCCATCTTGGACAGGAGTAGTGGCATATGACATGTCCATTTGCAAGCTACCCTTCAACTTTGAAGTGCAAGACCTTGATAACAACACCCCAAATTTTGGTGGAATGTCTGCCACTACCACATCCATTACTATTGTTTTAGTTGGCAATTTATTCAAAGTTACTACCATATTTTTAATTAATCCAAGACACTTCACCCTCCTGGAATCAAAGGAATACAAATATTTATAAGGTCTTGTCACTTCCAGTCCCAAACTTTCAACTACTCCTTTTGGCATTAGATTATGTGATGCACCTGAATCTAACATTGCATTATGTACCACCATATCATGCACATCCAAACTCAAATAAAAAGGAGGAACTTCTTCATCACCTATACTTTCAACTTTTGACCCAAATGAAATAGTAGGATTATCATCTGTCAACTCTAAAATGTCTGATTGAAATTCTCCTTGACCTTTAACCATCTTTGTTATTGTGTCCATGTACTCATTATTTCTCAACAATTCATTAAAAGGAACAGAGATTTTTAGCTTGAAAAGTTTATTCTGCAAATTAAAAGTAGAATTAACTTTCTCTACATCTACTGGTGCTACTTGTTTCAATCCTTTTGTTTTATGTACTTCATTTTCAACTTCTTTGTTTACAACCGACTCTTTTTGTATTTCCTTTCCTTTTTATGTATTTAATGAACTTGTGGAAGGCTGATTTGGATTTAGCCTCCCTTTATTTACAACGACTTCTCTGTTTCTCAATCTGATCTTCCTCTGTACATCGTCCATAGCATGCAAATAACCCCTCTGATACTTATCTGATTCCCTTTCAAATTCTTCATTTCCATCTTCTTGTGCAAACATGTGATGTTCTTCTTCAGTAAGATATATATCTGAATCTAATTCCCCAAAAAGATGAATTTAATTCTCAGTAAGATCATCTTCATCTGCAACATAATTCTAAGGGAAAGGTGGTCAAATCTACTGCTCTTCTTGATTCCTTGGGGTTCTCATATCTCTTTGCCTATTTTGTGGAGGCATAGGAGGATTTGTCCTTATAAAATTCAGATTTCTGATTTGAGGATCAACTTGTTCTCTATTGAATGATCTATTGTCCATAGTCAATCTATCCATTAACTTCTCCATTGTCTTCAACATCATTTCAAATTTAATATCAGTTGCAGAAGAAGAAGTGGAAGGCATATTTTCTTCTCTTGTTTTCCTCCTATCAATGTCTCTTTGTTTCATCTTTCCACTCACCATCATATTTGCTTCCACTTCTAAAGCATCTGTGAACATAGTAGCAAGACTTGCTGATTTTCTCTCTCTTAATGAAAAAGAAAATCCATTATCAAAAGCCCCAGCATAATGAAGTTTAGCAGCAGCCGCAGAAGGTTTTATATCTTCTGGAATGGAATTATAAACCCTCATAAATCTGCTTGAAAATTCATGAACAGATTCAAAACCTCCTTTCTTGAGACTACTATATTGGGACAAAAGCTGCAAAGGGCTTTGTTTGTCATCCCATATTTCTAGAAATGCATTTTGGAAAGCTTGAAAAGTCAGGATTGATGCAGTTGGAAAATATTTAAACCATTTCTTTGCTTCCCCTGATAAACTATGACCAAACAACCGCGTTTTAACATCCATATAATTGAATTCCTCCAAGTCGACAAAATATTCAAGTTTAGCTACATGCTGCTTTGTTGTGATGCTTCCTTCTCCATCAAATAAAGAAATTCTGTGAGAATAATTTTGAGGAAGATCATGCAAGACAGCAAGTAAACGTAAAGGAGCAAATATGGCTGCCATTGGTCTAGGTGGAATTGTAGGGACTGATGAATTTTGAATATTTTGAATAATAGGTGCTTATTCAACTTTTGTACACTGTTGAAGATATCTCCAAAGGGAATCAAGCAAATAAGATTCTAATCTTCAAGGGTTAAATTCAACGTTTTCAAGATTAGACTTAGATTTAGATTTCAACAAACCCTTTTCAATATCAATTTCCCATTTTTTATCAAAGATGCTATGAAAATTTTGAGAAGATGATGCACCAAACAGAGAAATATCTACTTCTTCTTTGTCTTTTTTCTAAAATATTTTTTCTGGATCATCCAAACTTCGTAAAACTTCAGTATCAAAATTACCTCGTGTATGTCTTTTCGAAGCCAGGATGTCTTTTGAAATCTTGCAATAGTTTTAGAATTGGAATTACCAGGGAAAATATACAACCTTCTTTACTGAGAAAAATTCTTGTTTGCCCACAAAAATCTTTTCTTAATCTTTATAAACTTTGTCATTCCTCCCAGGGCTGATTTGCATTTTCGTCTCCGGCAACAGCGCCAATTTGTTAGCACTCAAAATGTACCCAAGTTTGTGGAAGGTAATCTCAAGGTAACAACAAAAACCACTTCAGAAAGAAACTAGCTTTTCTTTCTAGAGAGAGATCTCTCACATATAAATTTAACAAGGCCAGATATATGAAATCAGTATTTTAAATCAAGTAGATGGTTCAAACAACACACATACCATTGGGCAATGGAGTCAAATAGATAAAGATAATACAAAGCTTTCATACATGGGATCTCAACAAAGGAAACATAACCATTCAGTCACAGTCATTCATTGATTTTCATGCGAATAAGAAAGAAACATGAACAATCCATCAATATAGAGCATCACAAGATGAATTCCATATCAACTTTAGCAGAAATATTTGTGAAATATCTAAGAAAATAGCCAGAGCATAACAAGTATGAATTCTGAAACTATTCAAAACTACGTTTCAGATATGAAGAAAAAAAATGGACAGTAAGCACTAAGAAGACAATAATAGGGAAAAAAGGCAAGGACAATAACATAAACGACACAGGAATATCTAAAGATCCACCAGTATTCGGCTTTTTTATTTCATTCAAAAATCATAAGTTCTCAAAAAACATCTTTTCAAACATATGGGTTCCAACCCCCAATACATCAAATAAATTCAAATATATACAAATATAACTTCTTCCCAAGAAAATCAATAATCGAATAATCTGTTAATCAAAGTTTTTTTCGTAACTATATCCCTAACAACTAGGAATAAAACTACATGCTTCGATTCTAACAACAGATCGTTTGATTATAATCAGCTTAGTGACTGCAGGGTATCCTGAATGAGCAGCTCCACGACGCGCAACACTTGTTTTCAAGGATGAAGTATATACTTGGTCTTCCCAAATCTTTTCACAATCCTCCATTATTCCGCATTTGGTGTGTCATATTCTATCATTTCTCTAATGAATACCTCCAGATCCACATAGGCTTCATAAGATACGTCTGTGGGCAATCCTCTTCTAATGATTAAAAACTTTTGCAATACTTTGAAATCCTGTGTCAATTTTTCTACAATGATCTTTTCAGTCATCCCTTTAACCAAATCTTCAAACTTGGAATGGTCCATGCGATTTTGTACTAGCAGACTGTGATAATGTTCCTGAGAAAATAATCTTCCTTCATCTTCCCAGAAAGAAGGGAGGCAGTCTTCAAATAGATCCTTAAAAGCAAGCTTGAAATCCGTTATTTGTGAAGACATTGTATTTGCTTTATCCTGTACCACCTTCATGAGTTGATGTTTGTTAATAAATTTCTTCACCCATAGTACAATATCCACTCTGTCCTTAATTTCAATGTCTTGCAACTTCTAATATGTTAAAGAATTCAAAAAATTTAAAGCATTCTGAGCTGTATTTAGAGGCTTCTTTTCCATGGTCTCATTTTCCAACTTCAGTCTTTGAGTAGCTAAATTGACTAATGCACTTTGATCATCAATAAAATTTAAATAGTTTCTAAATTTGGTGATTTCTACAGATAATGTATCCCAAATTAAATGTTTAGATCCTTGTAGAGAAGCTTTTCCTATACTTCTTTCCTTCAACTCATTAAACTTTTTCTGTAACTGGATTTCAATCATTTAATGTTTTATTCTTATGTTCAATGATTCTAGCCAATTCTGATTTAATCTTCTCATTTTCTTCCTTTAATTCTATGATTTCCACATCCTTTAGACTTACCTATGACATAGGAACTAACAGATCATCTGCAGAAAATTCACTTAACAGTTTCTCAATGTTCACAAGAGATAAATCCGTGTCAACAGGACTTTGACTCATCAGCTCTTCCATAATTTCCTTTTCATCATTCTGATCCTTTTTTAACTTCAAAATTTGGGTCATCAATTCAGTTCTATCCACTTCCCATCTGTTTTTCTCCTCTTGTAGTTTCAATGCTTTGCCCTTGTAATCCATCATCTCTTGATAAACTTTATCTTTTTGTTCCTGCAATGTAAATAATTCTGGGGACTGAGCATGTTCAGGATTTGGGATTTTAAGCTTCTTTTTTAATACCTGGATGGTATTGTCCTTTTCTTCTAAAAGATTTTTGGTTGCTTGTACATTTCCTGGTTCGCTTCCTAAGCTTATAACATCTCCCTGTAACTTTTTAATCTGGATCAGATTTGCTTTATTTTCTACTTTCTCATCCTTCAATTGGACTTCCATTTTATCTACAAGGGCCTGCAATTTATTAACCTTTATAATAGCATGTAAAAAATCGGAATAGATAACATCTCCAGTCTGCTTATGGAGTTGTATCTTATCGGGAACACTAATTTTATCTAACTTCACTTCCATCTCAAATACTTTTTTATCACTAACCACAACAAACTTCAAGGTATTTCTCTCCACATATCGAGTAGAAATCAATGATGTCTTTTGATTGATTAGACTTCTAACTCGAGGAATCAAATTTCTGGTTTCCTCTGATGACTGCATTTGTTTTTCAACATAACTTGACACTAACTCTGCTCTAGATTTTGAAACATGAACTGGGCTCTGCACTAACCTCTCCTCCAAAGTAATACTGATGCATTTGTATAGATTTCTTCGGGAACAAGACTACCCTCTTTAATACCTATGAAACTATTTCTCCTGAAACTTGATCATCCTGAGAGTGTGTTTTGATCTTTTTATATGAAATGTTTTCATCCACATCCATACTCTCAGTCTCAGAAAGACTCCTCTTATTCAAAATTCTAGGATTATCAGGTGCTTGAACCGCTGCAATCAACTCATTTCTCCTACGCTCATCAATTTCTGAACTTTCTTCAAAACAAGACAAATTGGCTAATTTATCTAAACCTTCGACAACTTGATGATCGAATGGTTTATTTTTGTTTGAATGCTTTCTCTAAGATATTATGTGATGTGGATCGTAATTGATTCTTTGCTCCTTCTGGAAATCCATGACTTCTAATAACTTTTCTATAACCAACAAGGCACTTTTGTTTTTGAAAATAAATGGACCAACTTTAAGAGGAAACTTAACATTTGAAGACTTTTTAAACACCCCGAAACGCTCTTCTTATGCACACAATCTCTGCCTCATAAACTCAAGTGCAAATATTCTTGGAGTCAGAAAAACAGGTAGCTTGTATGGTTCCCTAGTGAACCCATACACCCTCAAAACAGTAAAATATTTATATAAGAACCAGTCTCCTATTCTGTCCTCTGATGAAGATTGTAGCATGAGTTTCATTTCTTCTAACACCTTTGGTAATACATCATCAAACAACAATTTATACATCTTGGCCATAATTATATTTACAAACTCAAACATATTGATTTGTTTTGGAAGATCTGGAGAGAAAATGGTGGACATGAATTGCAATTCCGACACATTTGAACACAGTAGCATGTTTAGTAAGTATGATTGATATTTAAAAAACCTAACTTTGGGAAATTCGACCACCTGGACATGGATAACTTCACCCAAATACTCATCTAGATTGAAACAATGGATTAAATGGGACTCGGGATCAATTGAACTTATACTCAGTAAGAAACCTAAAACGACTTTGCTGATATGAATATCATCATCTAAACCTAGAATTTGACTGACCAAGGACATGACCAACTATACATATTTTTTGAAAATGTTAACATTGTACGGCAGAAAAAGTACTTCTAATGACTGACCGTCTTTGAGAATACTAAATAGAAATTGGCATCTAACTTCGGTTTTACAATTTTTATACATTTCGACTAAGATTGGCTCATTTAAGGACTCACAATTATCGGGGAAATTATCAGGTAAGTTCAGTATTCCATGAATGGCTTTCGCATCAACCTTACAAAGTATTTTGGACGTAGTATGACTCATGACAACTCTTTCGGAGGGAGAATAACTGTTTTCGCACCATTCGACAAATTTGGGGAATGGTAAGGTTTGCTCAATAGCAAAATAATATGAAAAAGAACTGCAGAAATTTAGAACATCATTCCCCTACAAATTACACTGCCACAACCACTCTTTTGAAAATGATACATTTCCAACTGATAAACCAGGGTCACATACATTTCTTTCCCTATCGACAACAAATTCTTCCCTCTCATCCAAAACTCTACATAAAACTCCTAAGCCCTATTCCTTTTCCATAACGAACAATGGCAACAACTCTATGAACCAAGTTTAAGTGTTTTAAGGCTTACCTATGATTGTAAATACGTAGAAGTTGAATTTGGAAAGATGGCGGACTGTCTCCTTCCTTTCACCTGCAGCACACAAATGAAATGATTTTTTAAACCAAGTCAACTTTACCTTTATACGACAGTCTTTTCCGGAGCCCTCATCAAGTGGTTTTTCCTTAACTACTTTTCTCCATGGAATTCACTTCAAGTTGCCACATTGAACATGGTTTACATTCCGCTACCACCTTTCCCTTTTAACTATCTCACAATTTTACCTTCCGGAACCAATAATGACCGTCGATGAGTTTTCACTTTTTTCTTAAACCGTTGGATTGAGATCGGCTGTGCATATTCCGCTACCCTTTTTATTTTTTCAAGTGTGCATCTTTATTTAGAGGATTGTTTCTCAGTCATAGATTTTGTTTGCTTTGTTCCATAACCGTTGATATTTAAGCTTTGTTAACCACCTCCACTTCCCCACATAACTTATCTCCTATGCATCTTTACCTAGCGGATGCATTTTAAACCGTAGATTTCACCTCAACCACTTTACACCTTCGGATTGCATGACAAATTAACCACTATGCACAATTTAATAATGGAATCAAACTATTAAACTTTCCAAATTTTATGTATCCTTTTATTTTCCTCAATCATACCTCTTCCTCAGCTGTTCAACATAGAGGTGTTAACACAAAAAACACTGGTGTTTTCTCTTAGGATGTGTGGCATTGAGCGTGATTGCTTCTTAAACCATCGATCACTCCATAACTCTAGATCTTGGTTCCTATCACACTGAAAAAAGAGTGGTTTGCTTGTATGGGAGGATGGATTGTGATGCAATCTAAACTCAACACATCATTGTTCATCTCAATGCCACATTACTATCCACCTCATCACTATTATGCTAACATTTGTGCCACATTATTGCCATGTCTGCCAAAACATAGTTTCCACGTCTACATCATCTGCATGTCCGTATTCTTTCCCTTGGCATAATTATCGTTGGTTTTTTGCTCTAGGAATCAATACAATGACTTGCACTAGATACACGAATCCTTTAAACAATTAGGGTTTGGACACTCAAGAATTTGTACACACGTTTCTACTTCATAGGTGATGTTACAAATGTGCAGTCAAATACATTTTCATGTTTGGCTTCTTTTATAGCTACACGGGCTTGGCGCTCTTTGTATATTTCAATAAGTCCATTTGGAAGAACTCACTGAATCTTTGGAAAACGAATTGACTCCTTGCAGCTGCCAACAATAGCCATGCCTTCATCATTTTAGTGCCAGGCATCGGTTTCAGGGCTAGTTCCAAATACTCTCATCTCAGTAACCAGAGATAAACGATCCAGAGCAGCTTCATTGATCCCTCTCATCTGATTATAGACAAACATGCATGACAAAAGGACTACCAATGAAAATATATGTGTGTTGTATGTGCTAGTTTGATCATATGCGTCAATGCCTTCACTATCAAGAAGTAAGATATTGTACTTGGTTTAAAGAGAGATTTTCAACTCATTATCATTTGCAACTGTGGCATTAGAATGACTAATGAGAACATTCTCCTCCTCAGCTCTCTCATTATATTTCTCTAACGCAATAGGATGATTTTTAATGCATTCTTTTCTCAACAAGCAGATATCTCTAACGCGTAGACTGGTCCTTTCAATTTTGGATGGACTTTCACCTTTGGATGTAACTTCCTATCATTGCAAAGTAATGAAATCATTTTCTCACAAATCGATTCACCTCCCAATTTGATAGCAATTTCAATGGCTTTACAATATGAATCTAATCGTAGACTTAGACCATCTTGTACCTGGGCACTAAACTGCACCTCATACAACTTGGACCAAAGGAAACTCAATCCCTACACTTCAATCTCTCTTTAATCGAGATTGACTTGGATTTATTCTTTTATATAATATTTACTTATGCATAGAGACTCCTAATAAAATGTGTGCCCGTATTCATAAGGACTTGACTGTCATAATCCTTGATTGCAATATAAGAACACCATTTCAATACTTTAACATATTTTCTACTAGATTATGTTTCTTCACATAAATAAGCACATTGATATTTTGACTGATTTTGGCAAGCCAAAATCTCACATATGTGAACCTTAGAGTGACAACTAATTACATGGATGGGTATCCAATTTACCACCCAAGCGCTTTCCTTTCACTTGAGTATGTCATTTTAATTCCTTTTATAATGACACTTTAATGCTCGTTTGATCTATTTAATAGTGGCACTTGAATATGTCATCATTGTTATCACATATACTCTTGCTTGCTGCTTTCAAATCTTTATCTTGCCACATTTAATTGCCATCAATGACAATCTACACAATCCACACCTACCATATTGGCAACATATATAAGAGAAATAAAGTTGAAATCCTTCAATTTTTGTTACCCACTGATCCAAGTTGATGACATGTAATGATGAGAGACCAGCCACCCCATCGATCATGACTCGAGAGTCTCCCTAGATCTTGTAATTAAAATTGCCTTTTATTTAAGAAAACCATAAAAGGCCCCAAAGAGATATGAGTTATGCTATGGTATTAGAACCAATACCAACTCCCATCCAAAGATGATAATGAAGATCTGGTTTAATATTCAACACCATACCTGATCCATAAATACCATTTTTTGAAGCTCTATCAAGTATCCAGAAGTTAATTCATCCTCCTTTGCTAGATTAATTAAAAAACGAGGCTTGGAAATTGGATTCTCTTTAAAGTATTCAAAAAAAGAGCTAACAACCCGCGAGCCCACATGAAATGCAAAAGGCTTGGAGCATTAAAAAATATATTGATTTCTAGTGTTTCGCATTTCCTAGTATTGATCTATCACAGTAATCTAGGGACTAAAACACAGTCTCATAAGATATCAATAACAATAAGGCATGAAAATGGTGTAATAGTGCTACAAAATCAGTAGCAGCTCTATATATTCACATAAAGAATGAGTAATACAATACAATGATCATGCTGCAAGCATGAATGACAAAGCAATTCGAATTACCAAGGAGGTCATTCGAATTGAATGAGTGAGTCTAGCTTAACTGAATGTAAGCCACAGTCAACACTCAAGTTTACCACTGATCAAAACCCTAATTGACTCAACTGATCCCTAACTGAAGTCGGAGTGCAATAAATGACTGAGTCTAACTGAAAGTATCTCATACACATGTCACTGCAAGGTAACCAACAAGTGGTAGCACATCAATGACTCCAATAAACCCCGATGAGGTTAACTGAAGTGTAACTGACCATCAAAAGTGGTTGGAGGCGCCCCTGTTGACTCCAGTTCATTAAATAATCAATAAATAATCAATTTAATGAAGTAAGTCACCTTCACTGCTCTATTTAACTGATTGTAACCATCAGTTAGAAATATGGGGCATTAATGACACTCATATCAGCCTCGGAGTGCTCCAGTTAGCCTCCCCGAATGTAGGAGAAGGCTAAGTTAGCCTCCTTGATTGAAAGTAGGCATGGGTGTGATCTTGTTGATGTCATCTAGTGCTCCTCTGATGTCAATTAAGTCAATAAAACTTAGGATAGTGGTTTAACTAGGCCAAATTGACCAAAATGAGTGTGTATGGTGGTAAATGTCTCCAACACCCCCCCTTAAGCTATACTCGGGAGGATTAGAAAACATAAAAAGCATAAAAATGATAGGGCCCCGGCAACTAAGGCCATAGGTCACCCTGTACAATACTCAAACTCAAACAATGCTAAAAAACAAACTAAGTGAGGAAAAGAGGGAAAACCCAGTGGGAAAAACCCCCCCTCAAGATGACCACTAAAAGTAGTCTGATCACCTTGACGGACTCACCCCCAATAGTGAACGGAGGTAAGTGAACTTCTTTTCTGAAAATTTCTTGGTGAAGATGTTTGCAATATGCTCATCAAATGGGCAGTATTGTGGAATGATGGTCCTGTCATGCACTAGCTCTCTGATATAGTGCATGTGTATCTCTACATGCTTGGTCCTCTTCCTGGTAACTGGATCTGTGGATATCTCAATAGCAATTTTACTGTCACAAAAGAGGACAATGGACAAAGTACTACCAAGATCAAACTTTGAAAGAATGCCTTGCAACCAAACAGCTTGGATGCAAGCATTCACCGCTCCTCGATACTCGGCCTCTGCTGAAGACAATGCTATGGCAGCCTGATTTTTGCTAGACCGGAAAATAGGGCCACCACCAAACATGAAGACATATCCGGAAGTTGACTTCCGATCAATAGAATCACCCGCCCAATCGAAATTTGTGTATCCAACTAGCTCTAGCTCAGAGTCTACAGCATAGTGAATGCTGTAGGTCCTGGTTCCCTGAATATACCGGAGGATCCTCTTGGCTGCCACCCAATGAATATCATGGGGCTATTGCATGTATCTTGATACAGCATTCATGGCATAATAGATATCATCCTGAGAATGTGTCAAGTACAACAAGCTACCAAGCAGTTGTCGATAAATAGTGCAGTCCATGGGAGGTGTGCTTTTTCCTTCTTCAAGGCTGATCCCTGAAAGTAAAGGGAATGGTGCAGGCCTACATTCAGCCATGTTAAACTTAAATAATAGGTCTCATATGTATTTGGACCGAGTGACCATTTTCCCATCAGAATTTTGCTCAATTTTGAGCCCCAAAAGTTGTTTTAAAAGCCCCAAATCGCTCATTTCAAATGCATTATGGAGAGCAGTTTTGATGGCTGAAATAGAAGCAACTGTGCTACCTATGATCAGTAAGTCATCGACATATAAAAAAATAATAATCAAATGACCATCATACCACTGTATAGACACATTTGGATCTGTTCTACACCTTTGGAATCTTTGCGAGAGAAGAAAGGCATCCATCTTGGAATACCACTCTCTTGGGGCCTGTTTTAACCCATATAGTGACTTCTTTAGCTTCCAAACCAAAGATGGATCAGAGATGTAGGCCTCAGGCTACTTCATGTATATCTCCTCATGAATATCTCCATGCAGAAAGGTTGACTTAACATCCATATGATGCACTTGGCAGTTCTTAGATGTTGAAATTGCCAAAACTAGGCGGATGGAGTCCATTTTTGGAACTGGTGCAAAAGTCTCATGGTAGTGCAAACCTTGGACCTGAGAGAAACCTTTTTCCACCAGAATTGCATTATATTTGTAGGTGCTTCCATCAGCATCAGCCTTGGTCCAAAACACCCACTTGCATTGAACCAATTTCCTTCCTAGAGGAAGAGAAACTAACTCCCAAGTAGTGTTTTTCTGAAGAGAATTAATCTCTTCATCCATCGCAACTTTCCATCTCGGATCCTTCCAAGCATGGTAGTAGGAATTTGGGTCTGAAATAATCATCAAATAACAAGTTTTGAACAGCAAATTATCAAGACAAGAGAGCGCAATACCTTCTCTTTGGAAACCAGACCGGGTTTTCCTTGGATCATCTGGATTTCCAATGTTATCTCCTACGGAGGAGAGTGTCTGTCGGGCCCATGTGGGAAGATGATTTTGTACTTCAGGTTCTGATTCAGTATCTAATGTTTTCTATACACTGATATCAAAAATTAGAGGATCCAAATCATGGTCATCACCCCCAATTTCATCATCCAAATATTCAATAGAATATGAAGGAAATTCAGCAGTTTTCTCCTTCACTAGTTCCACCTCCTGAAGAGGCTCATCGAACTTGACACTCCTTTCGATGATGATATATTTTGTTTTGATATCCAGCAGCTTGAAACCTTTTGATTCATCAGGATACCCAATAAACATACATTCTATGCTTTGTGGTTGCAAAGACCTTCTTTTATCAAGTGGAATTCGGGCCCATGCAGTGGACCCAAACACCCGCAGGTTCGACACATCTGGCTTGTGTCTGAAGTATGCTTTGAAATGGATATTCCCTTTCATGTATGAGTGTGGCACTCTTTTTTTAATGTATGCTGCAGTATGCATGGCTTCATCCCACAAATTTGCAGCCAACTTCTTTGATTCCAACATACAGGTGGTCATCTCCTTGAGAGACCGATTCTTCCTTTCCGCTACACTGTTCTGCTGGGGAGTGTAGGGAATTGAATTTTGGACCTGAATACCACTTTGGGAGCATAGTGTAGAAACTCATTACTGACATACTCCCCACCATTATCATATATCAAGATCTTGATCTTAACCCCAAAGGCATTCTCGATCAAGGCCTTCAGTTCAGTGAATTTTTCACATACTTCAGACTTCTTTTTGAGAAAGAAGACCCATGTGTACCTTGAAAAATAATTAATAAAAGTTAGAAGATACCTTGATCCATTCATGGATGTGACAAGCATTGGACCACTGATATCAAAATGTATCAGCCCCAAAATGCATGTAGCTTGGTTTTCCTTCCCCCAATTGAACTTGTGCTCAGGGTGTTTTCCAACCACACAACCCTTGCAAATTCCAGTGGTTGCCTTAATGAACGGGAGGTCTTCAACCATGGATTTTTTTCTGTAATTGCTACAAATATTTGAAATTGAGATGTCCAAACTTCTCATGCCACAGCCTACTAACTTCATTTCCATTAGTTAGCAGTGCGGTGGGATTTGCATCCACCACAAAGTTGGAAAACTCATAGGATTTTGCATGATGGTTTGCTAGGCCTTTAGCAACAAGTTTTCCAGATGCAAGTTCCGTTATCTCAACATCATTCAGGATGAAAGATACTCTCTTAAGCACTCCTATATGTGTCATATGATAGACACTAAGGAGATTTGATGCCAAAGATGGTACATACAAAACATTTGAAAAATAGTCATTCTCAAGATCAACCGTACCTTGTCCTTCTGAAATGATGGTGGAGTCATCTCCTATGTGGATGGGAATGGATTTTCTGGTCTCCAAGGATTAGAAGGAGTCTCTTTCATCCATCATGTGGTTTGAAGCTCCAGAATCAATCAAGAGTGCTTTGGACTTCGAAGTGCTTTCCATGAGGGCATGACCTCTTTCATGCTATGGTTCCTGATCTTGCTGATATCTCCTCCGAAATCTTTCCAAAATATTGATGTGATTTATCTCAAGGAGAGAGGTAGCTTCATCAAGCTTCTTCTTCATGCAAGCATTTTCAAGGTGGAAGCCCTTCTCACAGTATGAACACTTGACTTTTTCCTTTCCATGATGCCATTTTCCTTTGTTCTTCTTTGAGCCAGAAGACTCGTCATGCTGCTGGTTTTCAACTTTAGGATTAGGAGCTTTGAATTTAGTTTTTGGGTTCTTCTGCTGCTTTCCTTTACCCTTCAGATCTTTGGGCCCCCGAGGCATGGAGGGCTTGATCATGGGAGGATCTGATGATCCCCATATGGACAAGCTTATCATGTTCACTTGTTAGGGACTCAATGAAGGCATTGAGTGTAGGCATCTTCCATCCAGGGGTTGTGAGCTTCCCTGCACAAAATGTAGAGACAAAAACTGAATAATCAGCTCCAAGTTTGGAGAGTATGGTGAGGATGAGCTGATCATCCTCCTTCTCCACTTTGCATTGCTTCAACAATAAGACAATGTGCTTGAACTTTGTGAAAAAGTCATTCAAGGTCTTGAAATTGGAAGGCTGGAGAGACATCAATTCATTTTCACGCTGGTAAACTCTCAAATCATCCTTCTTTCCACATAGGGTTTCCAATTTTTCCCAAAATTCCTTTGGAGTCTTCAGTCCCGAAGATGGAAAAGAAGATCCCGGGAAATAGAGAGGCACAAGAATCCGAATGCTTCATCCTTCCTGTTCAAGAATCTAGCTTTGTCTGTCACAGAAGAAGGCTCTTATTTAGTGTACATAGTGACCCTTTAGAGTCCTCTGGCATGTAGCTGGATCTCCATATCTCCTTTCCATGAGTGGAAATTGAACGGAGTCAAAAGATCTATGGAAAAATCCATCTGAATCTACTGAAGCGAATGCTTTCACCTGTTAAAAACCTGAAACATCACAACAAAAAGGGAAATGTAAGGTCAGATAACCTACACATTTTAGGCTTTCATCACACCCAGCATAGTCAATCAAGCAAGCTTGATCAACAAGTTCCTTACTTGGGGTATTAAGTGGTAAGCCTTGGCTTCTGGTGCAGTGCTGGATTTTTGAGCTATTGCTCAATTTTCATGCAAGATCTGTCAAAAACCTTGTTTTTGAGAGATCTGAGCTTCATCCGGCTGTGAGCTCTAATACCATATTCATCTGTCACAGTAATCTAGGGACTAAAACATAGTCTCATAAGAGATTAATAACAATAAGGCATGAAAATGGTGTAATAGTGATACAAAATTAGTAGCAGCTCTATATATTCACATAAAGAATGAGTAATACAATACAATGATCATGCTGCAAGCATGAATGAAAAATCAATTCGAATTCCCAAGGAGGTAATTCGAATTGAATGAGTGAGTCTAGCTTAACTGAATGTAAGCGATAGTCAACACTCAAGTTAACCACTGATCAAAACCCTAATTGACTCAACTGAGCCCTAACTGAAGTTGGAGTGCAATAAATGATTGAGTCTAACTAAAAGTATCTCAGACGCATGTCACTGCAAGCTAACCAACAAGTGGTAGCACATCAATGACTCCAATGAACCCCGATGAGGTTAACGGAAGTGTAACTGACCATCAGAAGTGGTTGGAGGCACCCCTGTTGACTCCAGTTCATTAAATAATCAATAAATAATCAATTTAATGAAATCCTGACACCTTCACTGCTCTGTTTAACTGATTGTAACCACAAGTTAGCAATATGCAGCATTAATGACACTCAGCTCACCCCCGAAGTGCTCCAGTTAGCCTCCTTGAATGTAGGAGAAGGCTAAGTTAGACTCCTTGACTGAAGGTAGGCGTGGGTGTGATCTTGCTGATGTCATCTAGTGCTCCTCTTATTTCAATTAAGTCAATAAAACTTAGGATATTGATTTAACTAGGCCAAATTGACCAAAATGAGTGTGTATGGTGGTAAATGTTTCCAACACCTAGATAGAAAACATTGGAAGTTCCTTGAATTTTGGACGAGCATGTAACCAGAGAAAAACAAATTCATGGAAATCAACATGTTCCCAAGCTTCCTGAATGTGTATACATCCAAAAATTCTCGACCACACCATTTTTTTTCAAAGAACACCATATGAAGAGATGTGAGACATATTCATAATCCAATTTGCACAATTGACAGATCCTAGGACCTGAAAAGCCTTGTTTCAATAAATTTCCCCACGTCAAGATGTTATTCTCCAATCATAGACACATAAAACATCTCATTTTCAGTGGAAGACAACACTTTCAAAGCTTCTTATCCCACCATTTTGGAATACTTGAAATATTCCTATTCATAAACTAATCATAAGCCATGTTAGTTGAGAGGATGTCATTTGCATTCTTCTAGTCCTAGACAAGTTCATCCTTCTAATTGGATAAATTAATGCAAGCATTATTAAGTTCCTTGACATAATCATCCAACTCTTTAGAAACCTCCAAAGATAATTCCAACTCACAAGAAGAAAGTCAATATGCAAAAGAAACACCAAGATCACAACTATGTTTTGCCTGACACAAAACCTAAATTTTGGTTGAATGAAATTGTTGTAACAAAGGAACAAATAACTTTTAATTACCTTTGAATCCAACCTTCCAACTGAGCGACTATTTTACAAGGGGGATAGGTTGAAGCAAACTTTTCCACATCGCAAAAGCATTAACGGGCACTATTACCTGCTTCTGAATCCAATGAGAGACTAAGAAGGATTTTATATATTTGAACTTAAGTATTTGACTCCATAAACTATCACCAATGATTCCTCTCCATAATATTTTGGAACATAACTCTTAACCAAATAATACCGGATTCATCAAACCCCACCCCCCCCATAGTTTTAGATAGAGAAAGGATTTCTCAAGAAGGTAAGTGGATTTTTTTATTTCTCCAAGCTTCTAGCCCATATGAAATGAAATATTCTTCTCTAATAGCAATAATAATAGAAGACGACACCATTCTTAGAGAAAACCTATATATTGGTATACTCTCCAAGACAAATTTGGCAACTGCCAGTATTCCACCACTGGAAAGCCACCTGAAAGTCCAACTGTTGTTCCTTTTCTCCACCCTTTGAATCATCCAATTCTAATCCTGGATTCTGTAATAGTTTGGATTTAAATAACATTCAATATATTTTAAGTCGTGATCAATATTTTCCACATGGAGGGGAGCATTGAAGAAATTTGATCACAAATCTTGTCATCAGAACAATTTACAAGAAAATAAGATTTTTCGGAACTAATTTCCATACCAGAAGCAACACAAAAGGTCTCCAATATATATTTATAGACCTCCCATACCACCTTTGAACCACACCCAAAGATAAGTACATTGTCCACAAATAAAAGTTGAGAAATAAAAAACGCATTGGAGATCTTTATACCCTCTACCTTCCCATCATATTTTTCTTTAATGACATGTTTTGTAATCCCTTTAATAGCTAAAAGAAAAAGTAACACATATAAGGGACAACCTCGGTGAAGGCCTCTGTTGCAAGAGAAGAAAGATGAAGGGAAACCATTAATCAAAACCACAAACGAAGCAGAAGTGACACAACCCATAATCGAGTAGTCACTTCAACTAGAATTTAAATCTGAATAAGGATGAATCTCAAGTAAGTTCAATCAACATGGTCATATGATTTTTTGAGATTCATCTTAAGAATAAAAGCCTAGATATTGTCTCTAGTGTTGATGGTGTTTAAACACTCTCGAGCCATCCCCACTGCATCCAAAATTTGTCTATTTAAAAGAAATCCAAATTGTTCCTTTAATATGAACTTAGCTAGCATAGGCTTAATTTGATTATAAATAATCTTTGTCACCACTTTAAAAACAAAATTACAGAGAGAAATAGGATGATGGTCATTAAAGGAATCATGTTTATCCTTCTTATGAATAAAATCAATATAGGTTGATTTCATATCAATAGGGAGCTTACTTTTCTTCCTAATGTCTTCCACATCATCCAAAAGTTCATCTCCAACCAACTCAAAGAAATGGGTGAAGAGTTTCCTCGTACTCATGTTTTTAGTCATATCAAAATGACTTTTTATTAGTTTTAGTCGTACACATATTTTCACTTTAACTTAACCATAGTCACATGAATTTTAGTGCAAGAGGTGAGTTGTAAATATACCTCCGCACAGAATGAAAAAATCATAATATTTTATTATATCTCTTAGGAAGCCGGTTTTAGACCTCAAAATTCCCTTAATATGAGAAGTTGTTGTTATAATGGCCATCTGAGTTATATACCTTTCTGTATTTTATTATGTCTTTAATTTATTTTGAATACAATTCATCATGCTATAATATTAACTCAATCTCTAACGGAATTCATATACATGGTCCAAGTCATGACTATAATTTATTTTTGTGTGAATAAATATGGGTAGTGCTTAAGAAAATCCTTGGGGTCTATCTGGCCTTCTCATACATTTTTTCCCTCCAGGTTTTAATGTTTCCATAGTAGTACCAATCCTTCTTCATATGAAATCGTATTTATTGCTTCAAGTTAATTTTGATGTTTGAGAATTTTATGGAATGAATAAAGTCCTACGTGCATATAACTTTATACGTGTTCTTATCGAGACAGAGTGAACTTCTACTTCACTCAATATCACAAGACTAGTGATACCACTTATGTTATCCCCCTAGGAAAAAGGGACCAGAGTGAACTTTGACTTCACTCAATATCGCAAAACTAGCGATACCACTTAAGTTACCCCCTAGGAAAAAGTCCCTTAATAATATAAGAAATAGTACTAGTTTGTGGGTCTCCAGCACTTGTTGCGGAGCTGCTCCTCATATATTTATTAAGCAGAGAGCATAAATGCACTTGTCTATCTGAAATGGTGCCTACTTTGTCAAAATCAACTCAGGACATTACAATCGATACGGTGCCTGAGCTGGTGGGGAGGATCCCGACACCAACTCAATATTATGATATTTATTTTTTTGTTCTAAATATTTTTTTTTTAATGTATGAAAAAGTCCTGCTTAATTTACTTGAAACTTTAAAATCCTAGTCATTTTTGTTAGGGTTTGAATACATATTATTTTCTTTACCCTAATATTCATTTCTATAAATTGAGAATGCTACATATTTATAGCCTGCTTAATTTCCTTGAGGATTCAAAATCCTAATATTTTTTACAGGGTTTGAATACATATTATTTTCTCTACCCTCATTCATTTCTATAAATTAAGAATACTACATACTTGGTTTGGTCTTGTTAAACACCAAATTTTTTTTAAGGTTAGTCCTTAAAACACTAGATATAACAACCACTTGAAACAATAATTATAATATGCATTTCTACAAATTTAGAATACTACATATTTGATTTGACTCTTCTTTTTATTATCAGTAAGCAGGAAAACATTCTATTAATATACAAAATGGTCATACAAATAGTCCTGGTTTGCTAGATGAACTAGACAGAACCAGGCTGACAGTTGCAGCGCTCATACAGGACGTCCCCGAATTCCTTGAAGGATTTCCAAAATTTCAACCAAGCAGAGCCTGGACGATTCATAAGGTTAATTCACTAAATCCAACCAACAGAGCAACCACCATTGCCAAATTACAGCCAGATACCAGAACCCATCCCATTACAATGAAACATATATAACCAAGCCGCTTCTCCTTAAAGCCGACAATTACAACCTGAAACCAGAACCCATCCCATTGCAATGAAACATATATAACCGAGCCGCTTCTCCTTACAACCAACAATTACATCCAGAAACTAGAACCCATCCCATTATAATAAAATACATAAAACCAAGCCGCTTCTCCTTACAGCCGAAAACGGGTCTGCTAATGAAGCAGAAACCATCCAAAAACAACAACCCGCCCCAAAAATGATAGAAAATTTGTAACAAGGCACCATCTACTTACAATATGGCATAAGCAAAAAACTGAGCAGGCCTGGAAACCATAGTCTTGGAAAATCAACTCCCTGCATCCAAGTTCGGCTCGAAATGGTGCTCCTCTTGCTGGGGAGGAGGAGCGTTGGCTTCTACATTGGTAGGAGAGTTGGCAGGGGTGTTAGCAGGGGTGGTGGTAGGATCCCCGGGACTGTCAATGATCTCCACAACAATCTGTTTAAGAAGGCAGAAACCTGCCGAACTTTTTTATTGCCCCCTCCCGATGAGGGATAGGGCCTCCCTGATGCCATGGGCAATCTGAAACCTTCGCCTAAGTATCCCGGGCCAGCAAAATTCGAACGGTCCAGAAAGGATTTATCGCCAAAGGCCGACCCAGAAGAGTCTCATACTCCCTAAGAAGATCCAGTTCCGTCACGGCAATGTAGGCTTCGACAACCATTGGGGACTCTGCCATGTATTGATCTCCCCAGTTGAAATATGGCGGGGTTGGCTCTTCCTCAATTGTGGGGAGATCAACTGTTGAACTGGGCATCACCCTGCTAGTTCCTTCACCTCTGCCATTACCCCTCTACAGGTTTTGGGTTCTCCAGTATCGAGGCATGATAACACATTACAAAAAATTACTTTGAGTCGGATGAAGCAGAAACGAAACTGTGAATGTGATCCTGCGATCCCACCAGGGTGTATTTATAAGGAAAAAACATTTCCTTTCCCCAGACTGGATCACTGAGCAAGCTCATGATTTTTACCCAAGCTTCCTTCATTCTCTGCCATCCACCGTGCTCCACCATATCTTTCATTTTCTGCGGGAGATCTGCCTCCTCCTTATTCGTTGAATTCCTTTTGATACGGAGATATTTGGAATTCCCCATCCTTGCGTTAACTGACGTGGGATTCGTACCCGCAGGGCCATCTCCTCTTATTCTCCTTGCATGGATCAACCATGATATTATTCCGTCGAATTAATATGCGCCTTCATCTCTTCACAACCATTATGTCTGGCGATCGCTTCTTCTACGGTGGCCACATGCTCTGTACCTCTACCACGTGTCTAGGCGTGTGGTTCATTGGACCCATCTGGCGATTGGGACATATCACATATTTCCACGCCTGCCACCGGTATGCTTAAGGGCCCGCTGCTTGGTATGGACGTGACAGATGGCTTGTTTCACGGAGAGTTGGATCGACATCTATCCACCAACTGCCGTGGGGTGAGTTGTGTCTGACGATTGTTCATTTTGGTCACACCTTCCATGTCCTCCCCCAAATTTCTGCAACGCTCCCATATTATCAACCTATTTCTATTATCGTCGATCACTTTTGCATGGAAAGAGCTACAACTCTCCACTCCTTCGTTTGCCAATGCATCTGCCATCTTGTTACCCGATCTTCTTACATGAGAGAATAGGATGGCTGAAGGTCCTACTAGCATCCGTTTGAGTTCTGATAGTTGCCCTTCCCATCTCTAGTTCTTTGAAACCTAGGATGTGGAGGCATCGTGTTGGAGCCAGCGAGCAATGTTGATAATTACCTGCGAGTCTCCTTCCACCACCAGCGGAGTTTTCCCCGATTGCAAGGCCCAGGACATACCATTTATTAGGCCCTCTAGCTCCGCCATATTATTAGTGTTGTTACCAATTGATCCCCAGAGTATGCTGAGAATAATTCCATCTGAGTTTCTTAAGGCACCTCTAAAGCCTTCTAGACCAGGGTTACCTTTGGCCACTCCGTAAAAAAATGAGCTTAAAGGATCCTTCCGACGGCCATATCCATGTTTTTGCGCTATTTATAGAATTTGGTACCATTTTGGTTCACGTGTTGTTGACAGGTAATTAAAAAATCCCCATTTCATACAGAATATTTCTTTCGTTCACTTCTGCTGTGAAGTCTTCATGTGTCCATTGATTTAGAGTAATTATTTCTTTGAGGTGGGCTTCTATGAGGGTCCATATTTCCCCTGTTTTCTTGGTTTTGTTTTCAAAGATTCAACTGTTACGGGTTTTCCATAGTTCCCACACCGTAAATCCTGGTAGGAGATCCCATAGTCTATTAACAATTTTGTTTTTGAATGCCTTCATGGGCCATTCTGCTATAGTGATGTCTGGCCTTCCTTTGTGTCAGTGATTTTTAAAAAAAATGGCCACTCCTTTTTCCCATATGGAGTCCACCATCAGACATTCATCCAGAATATGGTTGATAGATTCGTTGTTTCCTTCACACATGCAACATCTTAAGGGCCCATTGATTCCCCTGGCCTGTATGTTATCCCAAGTTAGAATGCGTTGTTTGAGCATGAGCCAGCAAAAAGCCGCCACCTTTGTCCACCAGCCTCCTCTCCAAATTTTCCCCCATTTGGATTCTGGTTCCAAATTATGAGTCTCTGTCACAAGGGCTAGGGTCTCTTTAGGATTAAAATTTCCTGTGTTGGAGTACCCCCATCTGCGCTATCGTTCCTAGTGATTTTTCTGGAATTGAGCTCTGCAATGAAATCGTCCACATTTTCCCCTGGGGCTTTAGATTGCCACCAATTCTTGTCTTTCCAAGACCTGAAGATCCGTTCATTGTCTCTAGGATCCCAGAATTTCGCCACCGTGCTTAGAGGATGGTTTTGAAGAAAGGAATTGAGAATAGGGGATTCCTCTCTGCTTGTTAGAATCGGTTCCTGGTTCCATGCATCGCTACCAAATCTCACAGTTCTTCCATCCCAAACTTCCCAGAAACTGTGCTTCTAGACCAACCCCCTGTTTTCCTATGCCACTTTCCATATGCTAGAGCCAGGGAGGTTTTCTCCATAACGAACCAGGGATTGCTTGGGATAAAGAGGGGCGTATTTCAGGTGCCAAATTTTGGCACACGGTTCCTCTTCATAATTGATCCATCTCCACCAAATTTTGGCACTCATCACCTTGTTACTATCTAGAGGTTCCCATAGCCCCGGGCCCCCCACTGCCTTAGGAGTACATATGGTTTTCCAGTCCACCAATGGCCATTTTCTATGTCCTCCCGATCCCCCCCATAGGAAATTTTGCTGGATATTTCTGATTTGTTTGATAACCGATTTCGGGGCAGCCAACACCGAGAAGAGATATAATGGCATAGCCCGGAGAACTGATTTCACTAGGAGAGTCTACTAGGAAAGTTAAGAGCTCTGAAGGTCCATAGGTTGAGCTTATATTTGATTTTATCTAGCAATTACCTCCATGAGATTTGTCGAATAGTTGATTCAGCTAGAGGTGCTCCCAAATATTTTGATGGGAGTTTACCTTCTGAAAAATCCAAGATTCTAAGGATGTTCCTTTTGGTAATTTATGGGGTGTTGAAGTAGTAGGTCTAAGACTTTTCCTTGTTGATCTCTAAGCCACTAGCTTCCAGGACAGTGTTCAAACTGTCTTTAATGCCCCTAGCCTCCTGGATTGAGGAAGGACCCATGAGCATTTTATCATCCACAAACTGTTGATGAGTTTGGGGATCCATCCCTACAGTGAGGGATAAGCCTCAGATCTTGTTCTCAAATATTCTACTTTTAAGAAATCTTCCTAGTCCTTTGTCTGCAATGATGAAAAGGAAGGGAGAGAGGGGGTCCCCCTACCTTATTCCTCTGGAAGAATTGAAGGGGTTCAAAGGGGAGCCATTGACCAAGATCGAGAAGAAGGCCAATGAAACCATGTTCATGACCCAGTTGGTCCAATCCTCCAAAAATCCAAAAGCTCTGAGAATTCCTGCCAAAAAATTCCAATTCAATTTTTCATAGGCTTTTGATAGATCCAGTTTTAGGAGCATACCTGGAGTCTTTGAGGTTTTGAGCGAGTGAATCGCTTCATGGACCAAGATAATGCCATCCAGGATTTGCCTTCCTTCCACAAACCCGACCTATTCCGGGGAGATGATGAGGGGAAGCAATGGGCGCTGACGATTGGCCATAACCTTAGAGATGATTTTGTAGATGACATTACACCGAGAAATTGGTCTTAGTCTCCCTAGGTCCTCTATTCCATTTTCTTTGGGGATGAGCATTAAGAAAGTTGAGTTAAGAGCTCTAAGAATTTTCTCGATCCTCCAAGAATCTTCCACTAAGGCCCATATTTCCTCCTTTAACCAGTCCCAACAAGCATGGAAAAAGTTCGTAGTGAACCCATCCGGGCCCGGTGCTTTATCCTTTGCCATTTGCTTGATAGCCACCTCGACTTTCTTCATCTTAATGGGTTTTCCCAGCATGTGATTGTGTTCATCAGTGATAAGCTTAGGAATATGTCTAAACACCTCCCTCTGGGCTTCTTCTCTATCTTCTTCTAGCTCCTTCATCAAATTAGAAAAATAAGAGTTCAAAGTGGTTTCTAGTTCTTCTTGAGTTTCGGCTATATTCCCATCCTCCATTTTCAATCTGTCCAGTTGATTCCCTTGGCGGTGTTGGATGGCTGCTTTGTGAAAGAATCTGGTATTATGTTCTCCCTCTTGAAGCCATTTGACTCTAGCTTTCTAGTTCTAGTAAAATTCCTCTTGTTATTCCTGTTGGCTAAGTTCCTGTAACAGGATTTTTTCTTAGATCCGTAACTCCTTTGAGAATCCCATGCTCATCCCCTGAGCCTGGTTCAGTTACATCTTACACTCTAGAGCTTGTTTTGCTTGGAATATGTTACCAAAGGACTCCTTATTCCATTTTTTATAGTTATATTTTAAGAGTTTGAGTTTTTGTTGGAATTGGTACATTCGGGTGCCCCTGATGGGTGGGGAGTCTTCCCACCATTCCCTAAGTTTCTCATGGAAATCCATCTAAAGGAGCCAGGACTTTTCAAATCTAAATGGTCTGCGTGGTTTTACCCCCACATTTTCCCATTCCATACTGATTGGCCAGTGATCTGAGCCTGCAGCTGGAAGTACCACTGCTCTTAACTCCCCGTGCCATCATGATGGATTCAGAAATTAAAAAGCGATCAAGCCGACAGGCTATCCCTCTGTCTCCATCTTGTTTGTTTTTCCACGTGAATATACCGTTAGAAGTTCTTACACCTATTAAATTAAGGTCATCAATTAATTCATTGAATTGAACGCTTGCAGGATTTAGGTTCCGTATACCACTTTTTTTATCTTCAAGGTTCCTGATCAAGTTGAAATCTCCACCCAGGATCCATGGTTTGTCATCGACAATATCCTTGATAACAGAAAGCGAGTCCAGAAAGGACAATTTCTGCTCTGCCCTCGGGGGGCCATATACATTGGTCATAAATCCTTTTATTCTGGTGCCTAAGATGTGGAAGTCTGCTGAGAGTGAAAAAGAAGTTTCTACAAAGCCTAAGAGGTTAACCTCCCGGGGGTTCCATAAGATGCCCATTCCTCCAGCTACCCCTCTGGCGTCGATCGCTACTGACTCACATCCCTTCCATATTTTTCGGGCTATACTTGTTAACTCTTCACCCAAGCACTTCGTTTCTTGCAGAAAGATGATCCCAAAATTTTCTTTTTCAATCCTTCTTCTAAGAAGATGGATTTTTAGAGCACTACTGCAGTCTCTAATGTTCTAGGATGTAATCCACATTAAGAACTAGTTAGGTAGAGGGAGAGAGGGAAACATCTATGGTTGAATACTTCCTTGAAGCCACTAGTTACGCCCCTATAGCTTTGATTCTTTGAACATTGCTTGGCCTTCCCCTCTTTTATTTTTTTAGTTTCTTTTTCCCATCCGATTCTTTGATAGATTCAACAACTATTCCCAGGGACTTCATGTTTTTATCCTGGATTATTGCCTTCTCCAGCAAGGACACTTGTTGGGGGGGGATCTGGGATGGGATCTTGTCAGAGCAGGAAGCTTCAAGTCCTTCTAGATCTAGATCTCCTATCTCCATATCTTCCATCTCTAGCTTAGGTGCCTCTGTAGATTTCTTGGTTATCTCCTGCTGCAACTTATGGTATTGATCTGTAGGTTATTTGGCTTTATCCTGCTGCTTTTTTATATTTATCTCCACCTCCTTTTCCTGGTTGTCTTTAGTATGGTCACTATGTCAGGTTTTTTATAAATGATCCCATGCCAAGAATTCAAAGCCAAAAGGAAAATAAGAGTAAAAAATCTCCTAAGAAAGCAATATGTATCAAAATGAAGTACTAAACCAAATGAGTACAAAATTGCCAAAGTTCTTCTCCATCCGTGAGCTGAAAATTAAATACACCTCTCATACAAAAGGACACTATGGATAGAGGAGTCTAAATAAAAATTCAGAAAGAAAGGCATGCGAGAGGACTCAAAAAGGACAAAAAGATCCAAAAGCACAAAACTGCAAAATGGCATGGGAATGAGGAACAAACGGATATTTCTGTTTACCATATGTTACAATCCTGTGGTGTCCAAGCTGGGAGCTACCCGAAGACAGAGGTAAAAAATGAAACTCATATTCCTGGCCTCAAAAGAGTTATCTTGACTTTGAAATCTTGGTTTCCATTTTCCTAAATTGGACTATCATCAATGATTAAAAGTGCATACATTTTCCATTTGAGAAATCCAAACATCTAGAAGAATTCAACATGTTGGTTTTATTGTAAAACAGTCTACTATTTAAGGAAGAAATTGTCTAGAGATCTGGGTTCACCAGGTAGTGGCCAATTATTGCAGCTGCAACTTTTTTCCCAAATTTTTGAAAATTTTGGACCCTCCTTTTGATTTTATCTTTGCTTGGATTTATTTGGTTTCCTGAACTTTGTTTTTTCCTTCTGCTACAAATTTGGATTTTCTTGAGTTTGAATTGAGGTCAATTGTTTCCTTTGTTTCGGAAGTTGGATGATCTAAATTTTCCTTTGTCTAGCCAAAGCTTTTGATTATGGAGTTTGTTTATTTTTTAACATTTGCTCTGTCGATGATTTTGTTTTAGCACTATGAAGTGTTGAACATCCTCTTCCCGTGATCCGCGGTATCGACGGTCTGAAGAGATCCTACACAGATCAATGGCGCAAAAAGAAATGGGTGGGGAGGAAGACATCATAAAGTGGAAGATACAAGAATTTTGGTCGAGGAAAGTTAGAAGACTATTTTTCATTTTTCGCAGGCCCCAAATCCAATGGCTCAAAACGTTTCTGCCAAAATCAACGGACCAGAAGGGAGAAAGGTAGAAACATCAAAATTTAGGAGCATGAAAGAATAAATCCCAAATTTGTTTTTCCGCAGCCCGTCACTTTGATCTTAGATTAATGGATGAGAATGATCCTCACACAAATCGAAGGTGCAGAAAAGAAAAGGCAGAAAGCGGAATAGACAAAAGTTCACGCATGGGAAAACAGAGATCCCACTTTCTATTTTTCGTAGCCCGTAGCTTGATCACAGATCAACAGCTGGGAAAATATTATGTATGAGATCAACGGTGCAGAAAAGAGGAACATGTGCATGAGTTAAATAGACTTCTCAATATGTGGAACTTGGTAGGCCCCATAGTTTTCAATGGCCTAGATCATCATTGATCTCAGATCTAAGACGGAGGTTGATTTTGCTGATGAACTTGCACACTCAAATTTGGGAGAAGTTCTGCGTGATGGAAAACATGTATAAATGATGTGTCCCCTTCCCATTGGATATCGCGCTGGGAGATTGGGAGTACAAAGGTTACTTTATGGAGGGCAATGATGCATATTCCAACGGTGGTGATCAAATTTTAAATCATGTCAACGATGAAGATTCATTTCATTGATCTAACTTGCATGTAGAAAAGAAATTTTCATATTGGCGAAATGGATTAAAGGGTTGCATGTTTCGATGATTAAGATCGATGGTGAAATGAGATCAACGACAAAAATTGATTTTGATGATTAAATCTGCAAGGAAGATTGAATATGTTGCAGGTCTTTGGAGGTGCTATGAACCAGTCATTTTCATCAGGAAAGCCTGATTCCTTGCTGTAAAATTTCCCAAATTTATCCACCATGCACGTTCCATTGTGCTTTCCCATTTTGGATTTGTGATCATGGCAAATCTGCTAGATATGGACTTTGTTATCATTTTGATTCCTACATGTAACTGAATTTGGATATGTTTCAAGGTTGGTCTCGGGAGCTTAGGATAATATAAATATACCCTCAATAGAGGAAGACATAGTTGGAACCTGTGATAATTTGTGTTATGCATTTTTGAGATCTACTGTTAATAAAATTGCAGATCTTAATGCTGGCATGTTGCTACAGAGATTCATGTGTATTTCGTAGTTACATTATGTTATTTCCCTTCCTCTTTGCATGTCCTTCCTGTTAAACTTTCCATTATGTGTTCTTCATATCTAGAATAAGTGTGTAATAGCTCAAAATTCATATTGTTATTCCTTGGCTATTTTTTCAAGTAATCACCACTCTTTCTTACCAAAATTGATGCAAAATTCATCCTTTAAATGCTCTGTGTTGATGGACTGTTCTTGTTCCTCCATTATCACCAAACAAACTACTTTTTGACTGTAACCAAGTGCTACCTTGCCTTTGTAGAATTTCACCTGCAAATTGTTCTGTGATTCTTTTAAATACTTGTGACTCCATAGCCCAATATATGCTTACCCTGTTTCAACCAGCAACTCAATATGAATTTAGTTTTGTTTTTATATCTAGCCATGTTAAAAATTTGTAGGAGATCCCTCTCTAGAAAGGAAGAATCCATCTCCCTTTCTTAAAGTGGTTCTTCTGTTACCTTAGGATTCACCTTCCACAACCTTGGGTGCAATTCTGAGTGCTAACACATAGTACAATGGATACCTCTACAAACTCATGCATGGTGCTTTGAGGAATTATAATTCATAGATTATAACCATGTCCGTGTCCAAGTCCGTAGTACCCATACCTAATGCTAAAAAAATCCTAATAGCACATATATCTCAATTTGAGGGAAAACATACCATCCAAAGACATTATACATAGTGACATTATTATTGGTCTTGCGTTTCCTAGAGCTTCCTTTAGGGGCTAATCTTGGATTTCCTCCTTTGACAATGTTGAGGCCCCTAAACTCATATCTAATGCTCAAAAACTCCTAAAGGTGATGACATCCTCACTTTGAGATAAAGGATATCATATGCCAGTGATGTGTGTTTCTTTAAAATATTGTTCATGGTTTTGGATATCTCGAAGATTCCTTTAAGACATAAGGCATATGATTCCTTCCTTAATTATGTATAGATCCTTAAGACCCCTAATGACATAGACATCCCTACTCAAACACCAAAGATAGTCTCAAGAATCCATGTGTGTTTGTTTAAGTTGTTCTATTTTCCCATGGATTCATAAAATGTTTTTTTGGGGGATTAAGGCCCAAGTTTTCTCCCTCATGCATGTTTAGGGAACCCAAGACCCATACCAAGTTCTCAAAAAATTCTAATGGCACTAATATCCCCACTTAGATTAATATTATGCTCTTGGGAGGTCATGTGTGATGGTTATAGGCATTATTCTTAGCCAACTATGCTTAAAACTTCCTTTATGACCTAAGTCCCACTCTTTTTCTCCCAACAATGTCAAAGATGTTGACACCTATAATTAGTCTTAAAATTCTCTATGTGCCACAAAAATCCATACTTAGAGGCCAAAGATAACATGGAAAGATCTGTTATTCAACATGTCATTCTTGGCTATAGAAACCTAAAATCTTCATTTAGTTCCTTATAAGGCCAATTTCCATTCCTTAACCATGTCTAGGGCCCCAAGACCCATACCTAATGCTCAAAAAAATATTATTAATTCCCATATTCTTACTAGAAGGACAAATATACCCTCGAGAGGTTAAGTTTTGTGGTTGGAGACATCATTGTTATACCTTTAGGCCTACAAGTTTCCTATATGTCCCAACACATGAGCTTCCTACAACAACCATGGATAATACCTCAACACGTAAACCTAGTTATAAAAATATCCTAATGGTGTCCATATATCCACTTGGTGGCTAAGGATACCCTAGGGAGATTGTGTGCGATGTTTCAAAGTGATGTCATTGGCCCTGCATATCCATATCCCAACTTGGAGGAAAACAATACTCTCAAGAGATTGAGTGTGATGCTTTAAGGTGTTGTTCTTGAAGTAGGCTACATAATATATTGTTTTAGATACCAAGACTTATCTTCCTCTTTTATCCATGTCTATAGTCCCATGACATATCCTTTGTGCTAAAAACCTTTTAATGGTGCTATATTACAACTTAGAGGCCAAATATCTTATATAGAGGCCATGTGTGGTAGGTTGAGTGTTTATTTCACATTTATTTATGGCCCTTTAGTTTCAAAGGCTACATTTTATGGCTAAGGCTAGTGTTTCATCACTCTATCTTTGTTTAGGCCTCAATACTTACACATAGTTCTCAAAATACCATAACGATTCCAATATTCTCTATTGAAGGTGAATGATCCCCTTGAGAGGAAATTTGTGTTTGTTTAAGGATTTTTTACTAGCATTGGAAGCACAAAATAACCCTTTTATGGCATAAGGACTAGGTTTCCTCCATCCACCATGTTCAAGGCCTTGTGAACAATACCTTGTGCTTAAAAATTCATAATGATGTCCACATCACCATTTTGAGGTCAATTATCCCCTTGAGAGGTCATGAGTTTTAGCTCATGGAATCATTCTTGGGACTATATTCCTTTAATATGCATTTTATGGATTATGAATAAATATTGTCTACTAACCATGTCCAAGGCCCCGAGACACATACTTGGGCAAAGTCCACACTCAACAATTTGATGTGTGGTTGATCAAGGACTTGTTCCTTTGACATAAATGCATATAACTTTACTTTACAGAATAAGGTCTAGCTTTCCTTCCTTAATCATTTTCAAGGTACTTGTATTTAACACAAATCCAAAATGTCCTAATGGTACTTATATCCCCACTTGAAGATGAGGATAACCTTGAAAGGTCTTAGGTGGTTGTTTGAGGTATTGTTGACGGGCATGAGTACTTATAACATTTATTTGGAGTCATATCCCCACATTTCCTCTCCAAACCATGTAAAATTCCTTGAGATACATACCTACTACTCAAAACATTCCAATGGCTCCCTTAGACCCACTCAAAAGAAAATGATACCCGTGATAAGTGTTATGTTGTTGCTTGAATTGTTTCTCTAATCCTTAGATAACCAGAAGCTTCCTTTATGGCCTAAGTTTTATGTTTTCTCCCCCAACCTTGCTCTTAGCTCCAATACCTATACATAATGTTGAACAACTTATTAATGTCATCAACATTCCACTCCACTATTAGGTGAAGAGTATCTTTTAGAGGTCATTTGTGGTGGGTTGAGGTGTTGTTCTTGAACCTCTATGCATAAAAGTTTCTTTTAGGGTGTAAAGTCAATATTTTATTTGTCGACCATGTTCATAATACTAAGACCCATATCTACTATTCAAATCCTTCTAATCTAATTAATATCCACACTAAGAGGTGAAAGATTCCATCTATAGGTCATGTGTGGTGATTCAAGCCATTGATATGGGCCTCAGGTGTACAGAATGTGCCTTTAGGGCCGAAGGATTATGTTTCCTCTCATTGACGACGTCAAAGGCATCGGGACCCATGTGTATTGCTTAGTTCCTCCTAATGGAATTGGTATCTCAACTCAGACATCAAGGATACCCTCAAATGGTTTTGTATAGTCATTTGAAGTGTATTTCTTGACCAAATATTCCTAGATAGTTCCTTTAGGATCTAAAGTTCAAGTCTCCTTCCTTGTCCATATCTAGGGCCCCCAAGACCCATATATAGTCCTTAAAACCTTTCTATTCCACCCATATCCCTATTCTAAGGCCAAGGATCCCCTTGAGAAATCATACCTTGTGGTTGGAGGTGTCTACATCTATGTTAGCCTTGAATCTTTGAAAGCGTCATTTAATGCCTAATGCTTGGTTTCATCCCTTAACCATGTAAATGACTCTTGGTTCCGTCTCTACTTATCAAAATTTCATAATAGTATTGATATCTACACACATAGACTAATAATACCCTCACAAATCCATATATAATGGTTTAAGGTGGTTTTATCAGCCATATATGTTTAGAAGATTCCTATAAGACTTAACGTAGAAGTTTCCTCCCTCAACCATGTCTAGGGCCTTGAGACCCTACCTAATGCTCAAATCTTCCTAATGGAACTAATACCCACCATACTATTTGAAACCATTAATAAAAAATTTCCATTCAAACAATCCAATTTCAATTCAAAACACTTTCATCACCATCTTTGTAATCTTAATAAATTAAAATTGATTATCTTTTATCATCTTTCAATAATAATTTTGTAAAATGCATATACTTATTTATTTAAAGTGACAATAATATTAAAAGTAAACAACTGAATCAATTATTTTTAAAAATATAGATATTTTTAAATTGCTATATATATGGTGCAAAACCTGATATTTAAAAGTATTTATTTGTTTTAATAAAATAATATAAAAAAATAGTTGAAGTGGGTTATTTAGAAAAATAATTATTTTTGAATTTGTTTTATGGTTGGTACAAACCTTCATAATTAAACTTTAATTGTAAATTTAAATGTGACAAATGACTTATCACCACCTTATTGTACTTGTGAAAGTGTTATACACCACTTCTCTAATTAACATATATGATAAGGCATGCCATTTCCAATTAGATTGACAAATACTATGGCCACTTTAACACCATATAATGTAAGTGGTGCTAATATTTCCATATGAACACCATATAATATAAGTGGGGATAACTTGTGGTGCTAAAGATGGACTTAAGCTAATAATTAAAACCTAATAATGATGTTAGTGTTCATCAACAAATATAATAATATTAACATAAACAAAGATTCAATTGAATAGCCACATTTCAATTTAAATAATTCTATTGCTATTTTATAATATTAATAATTAAAAATGGTTATTTTTATTGTTTGTGAATATTAAGAGTCTTTTAAATAGTATTAAAAATTAATAATTAAATTGAATTGAATCAAGCCAATTTATTTGTTTGAATAGTGTCAAAATAAGAAAGTGAATTTGTTGAGATTGTGGTGTAAAAACTCATAAATTAGTCTTATTTATTTGAATGAAAAACATTATCAATAACTAAATTAAATTATTTACATAATAATTATTTGTAAAATAGTTATGTTTGTGGTTGAATAGTTTCAAAATAAGAAAGTGAATTTGTTGAGATTCTGGTGTAAAAAGTCATAAATTAGTCTTATTTATTTGAATGAAAAACATTATCAATAACTAAATTAAATTATTTACACAATAATTATTTGTAAAATGGTTATGTTTGTGGTGAAACTACTCATTAATAAATCCTACATGTACATGTCCATGTGACAAATAATTAATAGCACCACTTTATGGTACTTGCCAACATGGCATTTCTCTTAATATGCATGAGTAAAAACATAATTTCCAATACACGTTAACACCATTTTAACACCACAAAATATATGTGGTGCTACTACCACCATCTTAACACCACAAAATATAAGGGTGAGGTGCACAAAGATGAGGAT
>LPNX010554687.1:6564-24064 GCA_001517045.1 Pseudotsuga menziesii | reverse complement strand
AAACTATAAGTGGTGCTAACTTATGGTGCTAAAAGATGAATTTTCTTATTGTGATTGGTGTCCAATCAAAATTCATGAAGCCCTTCTAGAATGCTCCATTACATTCTCAGGATGGCCTGGACCTAAGATACTCCAAGCATTTATTTATAACACACAGGAACAACATTGGTGTCCGATCAATTCTCAATGTCTCTTGCATGCAAAACTCATTTGCACGTCTCTCGGCAGTGTCTGCACTGATCCTCCTTAGCTATTATCACTGTGGTCTACATCCTTAATCACAATAGTTATAATCAAGCAACACATGTTTTAATCACAATAGTTATAATCAAGTAACACATGACTTTATTAGCATGCAAGGCTGCCACATTTGTTTTATATTCTACAGCATTACGTAGGCCAATGCTTTATCTCAAGCAAGCAAAGCTTACAATGGAAGAGAAGGTGACGGATGCACTGCAATTAATCGATAAGAAACCTAACATTCTGGTCGATCTATTTATCCCAACTTTTGGACTCTATGATTTTTAAACAATATAGTAAGAAACCGTGCTATATATGCTTTTTGATGCTCAAGAATAACCCACAACTTGTATGGAATTGGTATATTGATGAAGGATTAACAAGCTAAATGAGTATGGATCTAATAAAGTTAATCAAAGAGAATTTAAAATTTGATCATTCATGCATTTACACAATGTTAACGAATATTATTTTTTCTCAATATAACCGTCAATTAAACTCAGTGGCGCAATAACTATCATAGTGGATTCTGATTTGGAAGAAAACACCAAGGTCTGGAAGGAGAAACAAAGGATTTTTGGGCCGTGTTTGAATTCTCTCCCTGAAACAACTGCAACTTAGGACGCAGAAGAGTTGAAACCGTGATTATTATTTCATGTACTGCGATGCGTAGACTTAGATGACGGGAATGATGGGATGCGAAGAAAATCCTGTAATAATTACCGTGATTTCTTCAGACTGATATATCTGATTTTAACAATTTATTTTGGAATTTGGTGAGGAGTTGTCACACTCTCATAGATTCCCGACGGGAAAAAAGATAATAAAAAAAAAATTTCAAAATTTGAATGATAGACTATCGAACAATTTGAGTGTCCATTATTCCAAACTGTGACACGCTTAACATTGTACATGCAAATACTATGGCCTCTTCTCTCTGTTAACAAGTTCTTTTAATTTTATAAATTGAGAAAAAAACATATATTTACTACAAATCCAATTTATACTAGGCACAGCCTCAGTATATGTCGATACTTGGTATATAAACTATAATCAATTTCTCTTGCAAATATTTTACTAATAATACAACGACGGAAGAAAGCGCGGTCAGTGTACCATAGAAAACAAAAAGATGTTGCAAATATTTTACTAACAATACAACGGAAGAAAGCGCGGTCAGTGTACCATAGAAAACAAAAAGATTCCAGCAACGTCCCATTGATTGAAGATCAGCAAGGAGGAAGTGGATCTCCACAGAGCCCGCTGTTACCAGAGTAGGAAGATATTGGAAACTTTTTAAGCACGATCCCATCTGGGATCCTTCCCCACAGGGAATTATGTGACACGTTCAATTGCAACAGAGACGTGAGATTCAGAAGGTCATTGGGTATTAGTCCCCTCAAGCGATTTTCATTAAGCTCCAAAGTTCTCAATTGTGACAAATTCCCCAGCGTATTGGGTATGGGGCCGGACAGTGTATTGGAGCTGAGATCCAGCGTCTTCAATTGCTTCATCATGCCGACTGAAGATGGTATTGCACCGCCAAGAGAATTGTGCGACAGAACCAGACGTTCTATGCTATTCTGATCGCCTGCATTAGGAGGTATTGAACCCGTGAATTTGTTGTGGGACAAGTCCAAGATTCTGAAGTTCCCGTCCTGAAATCGGCTTTCGATAGAAAATACGGAAGCTATAGACCCCGTGAGGTGGTTTGAATGGAGGTCCAGAACGCTAAGGTCTCGCAGATTTCGGATCTCCTCTGGAAGTGCAGATTTCAATGCGTTGTTTGACAAGTTCAGAGTGTCTAAGTCCGTCATGGTGCCCAACCATGGCGGTATGGTGCCCGTGAGGCTGTTGCTCGACAAGTCAAGCAGAGAAAGACGCCCCGGCATTGTCGACAACCACTCCGGAATTATCCCCTGAATGCCGCAACCGGCGAGGGAGAGCTCATACAATCCAGGAAGCTTCGATAGCACTCGGGGTACAGTCACAAACTTGAAATTATTGAATGAAATATCCAAGATTTGCAGATCAGAAATCTCTGACAATTCCTGCGGAAGGCTCCCCGAAAGATTATTGTGAGAGAGATAGAGAAACAGAAGATTGGAAATCTTTCCAACAGACTTGGGAATCGACCCCGATAACTTATTATCATTGATGTAGAGCTGCGTTAGACTCGAGAGCTTACCCCACGAAGCAGGAATAGGGCCACCGATCATGTTATTCGCTATGGAAAGTCGCTCCAGATTGACTAGATCACCGATGGAAGATGGCAGCACCCCACTCAATTCATTTTCCTGAAGGCGAAGAAATCCCAGAGAAGTGATCTTTCCTATGGAAGGCGGGATGCTGCCGCTGAGCTTGTTTGTATTAAGAAACAGGATGGACAGATTCGATAACATGCCGACAGAATCCGGTATGCTTCCCGTCAGTCTATTGTCAGACATATCCAACAACTGAAGAGAACGCAATGCTCCCAGAGACGGAGGAATGGAGCCGCTAAGAAGGTTGCCATGGATATCGAGAGTGGTGAGCTTGCCGAGACGGGCAAGCGAGGTGGGAAACAGACCCGTCAACTTGTTGGTGTAGAGATTCGCAACGCGAAGGTTCTTGAGACCTCCAAAACTATCCGGAATGCGTCCCGTGAGACTGTTCTCTGACAGATGCAATTCCTGGAGATTGTGGAGATTTCCCAAAGTAGAGGGAATCGGACCGCGGAAATTATTGTTGTTAAGAATGAGCTTCTTCAGCTGCCAGAGCTTCCCGAGTGACGAAGGAATAGTGCTGGAGATTCTTTTCAAGTTCCCCATCTCCAAAATTTCGAGAAACTGAAGATCTCCTAAGGACTCCGAGAGTATGCCCTTCATCTGGGTATCCGATATGAAGTCATCACTGGATATGAGCCCCGGCAGCTGAAGCTCAACAACGCGTCCAGTTTGATTATTGCAGGATACTCCCTGCCACTGGCAGCAGTTGGAGCCGTTCCATGATTTTAAACGCCCGGATGTGTCATCGCTAATCCCCGACTTAAACCCCAGCAGCGCCCGTAGGTCTCCTGCCCGACACTGTGGCGCTCTAGCAGTGGTGGACGAGCCACTGGAACTCGGCGCGGCCAATATTATGGCCGTTATGACAATAAACCATCTGCGCGCAAGCTGCAAGGAGCCGAACATTTTCAGTCACAACCGAGACCAACAAAATCATTCAAGGCGAAGAGAAGCTTCTATATTACAGACGGATCCCCGAAATTCAAATACTTGCCTTACATGCTACAGACTTCCTCTCAAGGGCGGTTTTGAAAATGAAAAAGCTGAAATGAATGTCCCAAATTCCAGTCTCCTACGGAAACGACAGGTAAGGGGAAAGGGACCCTTCCGCGGCTCTCTGTTCTTAGTGGTGGCAGTGGGATCATGGATGTCAGTCCAGTGCTGGATAACTCTGTGTCGGTGCCCATTCCGCTTTAAATCTAACCCGGTGCAGAGGTTTAAGCTGATGTAAACATACGTAATTGTTGGCCCTCATAAACCGAGTCCTGCCCCTCGCCAGTCACCTATTGACATCAACTTGTTTCGTACATTATCACATTAACTTTAAGCGTTGTGGATTGGGAATTTGGGAGAAAGCACTATTCTTTACTGGTGGTAGGCCATTATAACACTTGAATAAAAGTGGACACGGTGAAGAAAACAGGGGCAGTGGGTCTCATACGGCATTACAGTCCATTCAATGACATTGGCATTGCATCAAGGTAGCATCACCCACATTCAATGCTCATCGTGACAAAACATTCCATCATCGATCATCGCTCGGTCGAGGAAAAAATTTGTTTGAATAGATGTCGTCTCAAAGGCTGGTTGTTGGGGTCGTAGGTTGTAGTTATATCAAAACTTATGAATATTAAGATATAAGTTTTTAGATGTAATTGGAAAAGGCATAATCTAATGCGAGTGAGCTAAATTTTATTTGTTTAAATTTGGGAGAGAATTTTGGTTGAAATTGTGATTTTGATGGTTAAAATTATAATTTTGGTTGAAAAAATAGATTTAATTTTCTCTATAATTTTTTCAACAAACTGAAAACTACAATTTTTACAAAATTTTAGCTAAAAACTAATATTAAAATTCAGGTCGCCCACTCACATTCAAGTTAGAAAGAGTAAGGGGCGACCAAAATAGAACTCTGTGTCGGTGAATAATAAATCTAGAAGAGGCGCACTGTCCACTAAATGCGTATCATAAAGTTGTGACAAATTGTCAAGTGGGCTTCTGGATGCCATCGATCTCCCTAGGCTACCGTCGACAACTTGAACCAGGGAAGAGCTCAGGTCCCACAAACCATGTGACCGCAGATCCGGATCCATTGAACGGATGGGAGCAGCGTGAGACCTGCATAATTCCGAAAGTGAAGAGCTTGGGACTGGGGAGTCGGAGGGGACCCGGTCCTCAAACCATGGAATATGTATGAACAATTGTAACCAGTGCTAAAGTGCGGCGATCAATATATATTATGCAGCGCAGCATTCAATGCGGTGGCGGCTGCGCTGCCGTTGGATCTCAGTATGCCTGACATCCGACCGTATGCAGCGCAGCCGCCACCGCATTGAATGCTGCGCTGCATAATATATATTGATCGCCTTATTCTACTCCTATCTTGTCTCTTGCCATTCTTCTTAAGAGCAAAAAAATATTTTACAAAATAAATGCTTCAGCAACTGTACTGTGGGCTGTTAGATCTCAATTTGTTTGAGATCCAACAACCCACAGTACAGCTACCCAAGCATTTATTACTCTGCTGCATATTAAATATTGTTGCCCGTAAAAAGCAGATTTAATATTCACGACAAGACAGATCGGGAGAAAGCCCCGAGGAACATTTAAAGGTTCTAATGGATTGATAGTTGGGTGGTGAGTTTGAGCGATAATTGAATGTTGATCACGACAGACAGAGACTGAGAAAGAACGGAAGTATCAGAGTGAGAATGGCAGGAGAGGAGATAGCGGTGGATTAGACTGAGCGAGGTTAAAATTTTGATTAAATTTTAAAAATCTTTGAAATTGTAATTTTAGAGTGTTGAAATTGTATATTTCATCTGTTTAATAGGTTATGGAAAGTTCTGAATCTATTTTTATAATCAAAATTGCAATTTCAGTAATCAAAATCCTAATTTCAGCAAAAATTCTTTCGCAAAATTCCAACAATTTTAACCTACAAAAATACAAAAATGCAAATAGTGTAGAGTTTAACTAGCTCCTAGAAGAGAGGAGACAGAGATAAAGAACCAATAAGCTGCAAGCATCCGTAGCCTTTCTAGTTTTGTAAACCTGAAACCCTCGGGCACGTTTAGCTGAGGCTCCACACACGGAGATCTGAGGAAGCGCCGTGCTCTGAAAGTTAGATGACATAGTTGTCATCGAAGTGTCCCTTTGGAACAGCAAACTGAAAAGTGGAGTCCAAATACAGCAGTATGTATTAATCACTGAATCTTACGGGAAATGCAGGGACTGAATCAAATTTAATTTCCTCACTAAAGGCTTGGCATATGCAGACGTGCGGACAGTTAAACTGAGCTTACATGGGAAATAATTAATGCTTGCAATGCAGAGATGACATCGATCATCGATCTGTCAAGTCCCTTTGCATCCCAGCTCGTTCCAAAGTCTTCATCGGGTAGGTTGAAAGGGGATTGTTGGGACCATTATAGCCTGAGGAAAGACAAGTTGTAACGGGCAGCTAAAAGGATGAAGAAATACTTTTGGAGGAAGGGCAGGCCTAGCTGCGTCACGCGTGAGGGCTTGCTATGCTCAATTCAACGGCCCTTTTCTTATGCATGTGGTAGTTTTATTCTTTCATATTTAAGATAAGGTTAGGCGAACAACTCATGAATAGATCATTTATAAATTATTAATGGTTTATTTTTTCATAAAAAATTAATTTTTCTTGTTATTATATAAATCAAAGAAAAAAATTACAGAAGTAGTAAATCACTTTTATAGTCTAATTGTATACAACAGAAAAGTGTTCATTACCAAAACAAGCTGATAAAGAGAGTCTTTGTTGCAAAATAGGCATCATAAGCATGTAGATTATAGGCTTCATAAGTATCTAGATCGATCAAAGAATGCTGACATTTCTTAACAAAAATTAGGTAAGTCTAAGAGATTTATTTCTCCATCATATATTAGATTGTTTTCCAGATATTTTTCAACCTTTAAGTAATCAAAATTGAAAAAAATTACACTTTTAAGTAATGCTTAGATCTTAAACTTTTTGAAGCCATTGATTGAAAGCTAACATTAATGATTTTATTAATACTAAATGTAATAGCTGAATCCTTTTAGATTCAAGGTTCTGCCAACAATTCATAAATACATAATTTATTTTATTAATAGTAAATAATTTTTAGCTGAATCCTTTTAGATTTAAGGTTCTGCCAACAATTCATAAATACATAATTTATTTTATTAATAGTAAATGCCTTTTTAAGGAGAACATGAAAGTAATACTTTTACTCCAAAATTACATTTAATTTTAATGTTTAAATCAACAGAAAGTTTTAAGATTTAAATTAGAGAAAAGTTTTTAAAAATATATACTAGCAATTGCCCCTAGAAGGTGTAATAATACGCCGATAGGTTGTTGTTGGATGGTAGATAGGTTGTTGTTGGATGTTAAAGAGACTTAAACGAGGAACTAAAATTCAATTGATGTAGATGTGGCTTTGTACCTTGTACTTTGAGGAAATCAACCACAAGTTCTGTAGGGAAAGGAATTTGAAGTAAATCATCAAACAATTAAGTTATGAAAATAAATATTATTGTTATTGTTATTGTTCTTACTATTAATTATAAAACATCATAAATTTTTGGTAACTCATGTAAAATCTTATAAATTCTTTTAATAAAAAATATAAATGAATAAAAACACATGTTAGTATATGAAACGCCATAAAATTTGCACAACTTAACATCTAAATAAAATTTCACCTTTCCCATAGAACACAATAAAAAGTGAAGGCTCTGTTACTCTTAAATATTTTCCATCATTATTGAATATTTGTCATGTATATAATTTCTATATTTATCATTTACACAATGCAAGAAATTAAAATGATACTATGTTTAATCACACTCAAAACAATTATACATTTAAAAAAAAAACAAATGAGAAGAACTAAAAGCAATGGATAATGATCCAAAAAATTTCTAAGGTGTGAAAACCTTGATGAATTTTACTAGTTCTTTAATTTCCAACCATAAAATGTGTGGCCATGTTTTTAAAAAATATTCAACTTTTTTCTTAAACTTTTTTATATAATTTGATGTTTATAGGAAAACATTTTTATCCAGTGGAATCTAGGTTAATCATTTTTGAAAAAGAATCAAATTAAATCTTTTTTAATGAAAAATTACTCCTTGAATTAAATTTTGCTCAGGAAGTTTTTATAAAAAATGCTATTATAAATAAGTTAAAAATAAAAGAAATAATATAAATTATCATTTTCATATAATATATCTTAAATGTAAATAAATATGAACACTTACTTAATTCCCAAACCTTCATGTAATGTTGCTAGGATGGTTAAGTGACGATGGGTTGGAATTTAAAATTCAACTCATCCATCAAATTTGATGGTTAAAACCATTTTACCAATTGTCACTACACTCTAAGCTAATTTTGTGACAATTTATCTTGATTTGTAACCATATTTGATGGGCAAATGGTCTCATGATGAGCAATTTTCCCTTAAAATTCCAACCTGTTTAAGAGTATGAAATCTCTCACATCCTGTGTGGTGAGGAAAAGCAATGCATTCCATAGATGGAATTTAAAATGACATAACATATGCCATACTGATGTAATGATCTTGTACTATAAAATGCCAATCATGGTGAATTAAATGCAAAGGATTCAAAAAATCATGAAAGCTATGGGAGGAAATCAGAAGTTTTGCCACACACCCAAATCCTTAGAAAATAAAAGGTCATTTAAACCTTTGAACGGTTACCCTTGGAGGATGAGAGTGATAGCCAATAAAACTAACTTTATTATGTGAATTAATCACCGAAAGTGTTAGTCAAAATAGACAACTTGCTACATCCTGCATACCATAAGTTTAGTACATTAAATATGATTTACATTGTTATACTACTTAGGCAAGGACCTACATTTTATTGTATCTTATACCGTACACACATATTATAACCTTGAGTGAAAAATATTCTTTTGCAGTTAGCACTCATATGAAATTACTCTACAAATACAACATCATTATCATCACTCAACAATTTTCAACTTCATTATCGTCACTCAACACTTTACAGCATCATTGTCATCACTCAACAATTTACCAATTATCATTATCATTCACAAACTTAGGAGGTGTAACACAAAAGCACTTCGTCATTAAGGTGCCATCAAAACCATCCTAGTGTGCAGACAAGGTCATTAGGGTAACCATGACTTTCCTTTATAAGGAATTAAATCTAATGACAAGGTTGCATAACAATGTTATAAGTACACAAATATAATACAGATAAAAATTAACATTTTGATGCAAGAAACAAGAAAGACAACAATATACGTGGTTCATCCAAATTTCATAGGCTATGTCCACAAAACTGTCACATCCTGTGACAATTATTTTATTAAAAAGGTTAAAATCTGCAACAATATTGTTGCCATGAATTCTTTCAGTTCCTCTCATAGACTCTCTTCACCGAGAGTAAATCTAAATATTCACTTCTAAGATCAAAACACGATATGAATTTATCAAATTCTACAAGTCTCATCCTGCTTTTTAACAAAATTTTAGGCATCCAATCCTCCTTTACTCAACAATATTGGGTCAAATAATTCACAACAAATATGTCTACTAAAGCGGACAGGAAAACCTGGCACTCAACTCTCTCGACAATTCAACAACTATTGGTAAGTTTGGATTTCATCTACCCTTCTAAAAGGTAATGTATATAATAATTACCCTACTGAAAAAAAAAACAGTGAATCTGGCAGATTGGTTCTTACGGTTAACCAATCATATAGGACATGCCAACCCCAATCCAGCTGGATCACCTATTCCATTCCAATAACTATCAGGTACATTCAGCTCACAGTAGGCTTGCATCTAAGACAAAAAGGAGGAATGTTCAATGTCCAGCCTATTCTAAGTGCCACGCTAGATACAAGTGCAAAACGTTGGGTTTAAAACCGAATGTAGGAGACATTCAAATCGAAGTCATATGTAGCTAAAGGAATCCCATTATCTGAGCTATGCAAAATGCATATATTCTATCCAAGTGCAACTTTGGATCCCAAAACCCTATGCTGAAACGACTGAGGTGCAGCAACCATTTTAGTGGATTAGATCTATTTAACAAAATATCTTCAATGAATAACCAAAGGAACCCTGGAGTTGCTCGATCATTTAATAAATCAAAACCATACTTAGGCATCTACGCTCTACTTCAAAGAGGACCCCAAGAAAAACAGCCATGGGTCTGCTCGACCCATTTGTAACCCAAAAACACATTCAACACATATAATATATATAATATATATAATGAACGCATGTGTATTTTTTTTTACAGTAAAATCATCCACGCTTTAAATCCAGAAGGATGAAGGAAACCATGAGGCTGCTCGACCCAGTTCTTTACCCAAAATTGCATTCAATACATATGAATATATATAATGAATGCATGTGTATTTTTTACAGTAAAAGCATCCACGCTTGAACTCCAGAAGGATGAAGGCAACCATGAGGCTACTCGACCCAGTTCTTTACCCAAAATCGCATTCAACACATGAATATATATAATGAACGCATGTGTATTTTTTACAGTAAAAACATCCACGCTTTAACTCCAGAAGGACAAAGGCAACCATGAGGCTGCTCAACCCAATTCTTTACCCAAAATCGCATTCAGCACATATGAATATATATAATGAACACATGTGTATTTTTTTACAGTAAAAGCATCCACGCTTTAACTCCAGAAGGACAAAGGCAACCATGAGGCTACTCAACCCAGTTCTTTACCCAAAGTTGCATTCAGCACATTTGAATATATATAATGAAAGCATGTGTATTTTTTATAGTAAAAGCATCCACGCTTTAACTCTAGAAGGACGAAGGCAACCATGAGGCTGCTCGACCCAGTTCTTTACCCAAAATCGCATTCAGCACATATGAATATATATAATGAACGCATGTGTATTTTTTTACAGTAAAAGCATCCACTTTTTAACTCCAGAAGGACGAAGACAGCCATGAGGCTGCTCGACCCCATTCTTTACCCAAAATCGCATTCAGCACATTTTAATGAATTCCTGTGTATTCTATTTATGAAACACCCACAGATCAAAGCGAATACCCGAATATCGTTGCGGCTAAGATGCAGAAAAGGGGTCACGATTCGTATTCAGATCAGGTCTTCATGCAAAGTCTTCTATATGACCAAGGTCGTCCCCTCTCTTTTTCCCAGCCTCTAACCTCTTTGGAAGGGAACGCTGAGATCAAACCCTAGTAAAAATGTAGAGATTTATACTCTAAAAAGACGTAGAGGATGCATACTCTCAAAATGCAGAGCTACATACTCTCGAAAAAAAAGAGGTTTATCCTCTCAAAAATGCAGAGGTTCCTCCTCTTAAAAACGCATAGGTTCTTTTTTCTCTTTCTCCCCCCTCAAAACGCAGAGCTTCATTCTTTTTAAAGGGCGAGAACCTCCTTCCCCAAAATTTTGATAGCCGTTAGGTGTAGTAAATTTAATTTCCCCCCTTAGTTGTCGAGGAGCCAAGTGGCTCCATTATTTCCCCAAGTCTGACATATTCTCTGGCTTCATCTAGTCATGGGAATAATTTCTTATGTTCCCTCATGTTATGGGAGTAACCTCCGTGATTTACTCCACCGTCACATTCTTAAATTAATGTATAAAATCCCCATATCCTAGGTTGAACTTAGACATCTCTTGACATAATAATGTTATGCATATCACTACTTATACTTCTAAGTTCCTATGGTGTAATCCACACATACATATATATGGTTATAACCCTTGTAAGTTTTTACAAGGTGCTTATTTCAATAATTTGGCGCATGGTTTTGTATTTGAAAAGCATGCTTCCTCGATACTAGATGTCATGTTAAGTATTAGGTAAGACATAAAAATTAGGAATCATAAAGATCCATAAATTCGTCAACCAAGTGTACTAGTCTTTCCACGACCTACTAGGAGATTAAGTCGTCCAGGGAGTTGCTAAATTTTGGTCAGTTCTCGAGGCCCGACTAAGATTTTTTCCCTCACCACTAGTGGAATCCGTCCACCATCATCGTTTTAAATATATATATATATACACCTATAATTCACTCCATATATTACTCCAATATATGACAAGTATAATACATGTCTATATATATTTGTTTAGGTAGATGGTATATTGCCCTTTAATCATTAAACGAGGTATGCCGAAGATGGTACCTTCTTTTCCCATTTTTTACGGGGGCTATGACCTCTAGCCCTTTTAACAATAAATTCCTTGGGTTGTTTTTCTCCTTTAATTTTTACGATGTGACTCCTTGACCTTGTTAAAAAATGATTTCAACTTCCTCTATCATGGCTTAATGATAATAGGATTAAGTACTAAGCTATGGTATCTTAGCTGGGATAAATTTCAGTGAAGTAAGAATCCCTTATAGGGCGAATCCTTAGTTCTAATCCTGCCATAATCAAGATGATAGGTAACCCTAGGGTATCATATTATGGCTCCCTAACCATTCACTTTCAACCCTGGTTGGTTTAGTTTCCTGTCGTTACATTGTGTCAGATTCTTAAGTCTCTTAAGTTTACGACTTAGGTAATTAACTCATGCAGATTTTCAGGTCTTGTTTCTGGTGGGGCCTTGACCTTGAGCTCCTCACCAGTACAAGTAAAATAACCATTTACAATTACAAGGTATTTAGGGGTATTGTAAGAGGGATATTACAAGTTTGAAAATTGCAATTTGCAAGTATCCCAAGGTATTTCGTAGCTCATTAAAAGTTCTAACTTTATGAAGGTCCTATAGCTTGTGGGAAGCTTAACTTAGTGCTTGTGTTTTTAGGTAGAATTTACCAAGGCCTCCTGCAATGTGGTAAGAGAGAGAAAGTTCAAAGTTTGAGAAAGTTTCAAAATTGATCCTATCAATGTTTAACATTTGAAAATCCCTAAGGCCTTTTGAGGAATTTGAAAGTTTAACATTAGAAAAGGCTTAAAAATGAGTTTTAAGAAAATCTTGAAATTACTTTAAAAGGATTGAAAGAAACAAAACTAAATATAGATAAAGTCTAAATGAGATATAAATATTACTATGATATGAATTCAAAATATTTGGAAAGCATAGATATTTACCTTAATGACTTCTTCAAAAATGAAAGTAAAGAAAGAAAAATAGGTTATTACAAAAAAAGTTCCCAAAATTTAGATTTTGATTTTGGAGAATTTGTTGAGAGTTCAACACAATACTAACAAAGTTCTTGAGGGTTCAACATAATGTTAATATGTCTTGATGAATGTCTTAGAATTCAAAATTTAACATCACTCTTAACACCTAATTCTAAACAATTATAGATGGACATTATAACTTAAAGTGCTTCCTAGTTCTAATGAGTAGTTTCTAGCTCAACGAATCCATTCAACACTTTATATTTTGGATGTGTAATTTTGATTGGTCATGTAATGTACCAACTCTACTTTATAGATTTATGAAAAAGTTTATATCAATTTAAAACTCTACATTTTGGATGTGTAATTTTGATTAGTCATGTAATGCACCGACTCTACTATATAGATTTATGGAAAATTTTATAGATGTATTTTTCCATTGAAAGATAATTTAGTTTAAGATTGGTAAAGGAACATGCTACAATTGTGCAGTGGTCATATGTTGGCCTTCCTCCTCTATTCCAACATATTTCATGAACAATTCTAGTTTTGTAACATTGTCAACTTCTTTCATGAAGAACTATTCTAGTTTTGTAACATCACAATTGGCTTAGACTCCATCCCATGCCAATATCCTAAAATAAATTTTATTTTGTAACATTGCAATTCCATTTTAACTTCCATCCCCATGCCAATATCACTCCTTCAACTCTGTATCATTATCATTTTAGACAATTAAACCGCCAATGCTTTAGACAAAGGTATTATTTTAATGAATGAATAGCATTGAGCCAAGATGTTAGGTAAGAAAATATAAAAATGAAAAGATAAATAACTATGTATAAACATTCTCACTTATTTTTTCTTCTATTGATGGTGAATACCTCCGGAAATTGAGGTTGGCGTGCTTTTGTCTAATCCGTTGAACTATTGGATCTTATTGTTGTAGCTTACAATTTAGTCTATGACTTGATTGATTTTCACATGATGAATTCAACCTGTAGGTAAATATTCATATGTCCGTGGATGACACAAGATTTATTATATATGATACCATGATGTGAGCAGTCTGAGTGATTTAGAAACAGGGTTGGAATTTGACGGCCATAAGCCCATCATGAGGCATTTTACCCATCATAATACTTTATTTTTTCTTAACAAACCTTCTCAAAGAATGGGCAAAACATTTCCTAGGATGCATTTTTTATGGTTAATTATTTTTCCAAACCAACATTAAGTTTTTATTAATAGGCTTGTTAAGATATGTGTATGCTTAGATAAGTGGCCCACAGTAGGTGGCATTTTATTGTATATTTAGTAATGGAGATTAAAACTTGCCCACTTGATTGAAACTTTCTCATTTGATTGAAGAGTAGGTGGATGAGTTTTCCTTCAATGGTGATGGCTTTGCTTTTAGTCCATTTATTCTTTCTTTCTTATATTGGTCTAGTGTTATCCCAATATGGGGTTGTGCCCTTCCTTTTAGTGCCTTTCCCCATCCTTTATGCCCTTGTTTTAGAGGATAAGTCAGTTTTAAAGTCTGAAAGTGCAAATCCGAGAGAGAGGTGGGTACCATTTCAAAAGAAGAAGTCAATTTTAAACTATGTTAATGAAGGAATTGACCCAACCACCCACAAAGTAAGAACAATTATTAGCTACTGAATTTACCAAGAAGCAACAATTTATCAGCTACTGAATTCAAATTGAAGCGCGTCCGCTAAATCTATCAACCTTTTTGACCTTAAGAACCCTGGAAATACGACCCACTAGGAATTGACTCCCGACCTTGGTGGAGCTTCTAGAGACAGAGTTCTTGCCTTTAATGGACTGTCCATGACCCACCACTTGATATTCGTACATGTAACCTGATCTTCGAAAAGTATGAGATTCAAACACGGGACCTTTTGCTTGAATACTTTGCAATAAAACCTCGTAGATATGGAATGGAAACACCCGTTTGACTACTGATGTATACATGATTCCTATTTCAAAATTGAATGAGGTTGAGGCACATGGATCATAGTTTCTCTCCATTGGATCTTGGAGTTTTGAACAATGTGTGTAAAAGAGGATCTGCCTTACTTTACCAAAGCCTTACCTGACCAAAGGGTAGGCAAATTCGAGGAGGAGGTGTGGAGTATCATGGTGGATTCCAGACTAACGTGTGAACACAAGTGGATAGTGAGAGGGAACCATGCAAGAGGGAAGGGACAAAAGGTAACATTGGAAAGACCAGTCAACAATTTAGGGAAGATGCAATTTCAGACATGCTTGATTTTTGGTTATGGGCCTCAAATTTCTCTAGATAGTTTGAAATTTCTCGTCTAGTTTCCATGGACTTGGAGCTACTAATTTTCGTAAGATGTTATTTTAATTTTAATTTTTTAAATTTGACAATAATCTAAACAAATTTTTTAATGAAACTATTGTGTGTTTTTTCTTAAACATGAAATTGGTTTTGTTATTTTGATATTGAGCCGGGTTAACACTTGTGACTAGACAAATGCATGGAAACATAGTTTTATTTGCGGGATGCTACCAATCCCAGTTTATGCACTTCCAATAGTTCCAAGATAAAATTTATAGGTCTTGTTGCTAAAAGATTTTATGTATCTATTCACATTTATTTTTAAATGATTTGTTTGATATATGTTAAAACTTAGTAACATTTTATTATTCTTGTAGTCTAAGTAATTGGTAGACCTCTCTAAAGCATATAATCGTGTAAATTGGATGTTGATCATATTAATTCTTCTCCATATCGGGTTCTCACTTAAATTGGTGAATTGGATCCTTACCTCTGTACAATCAGTCTCTTTTTTGGTGCTCATTAGAGGAAATTTCAACTCAAAATGGGCCTTTCAAGCCTAATTCAAATTCCATGTCATCATATGTTAGCCAATGATATTGCTTTAAATTTGAAATATCGTATAGGTCTTAAACAATTTTTTAATATAAATTTGGGGATAGGTATCATAAAAAAAACTACTTTTTTGTTCGTATATTCGACATATCTCCCTGTGTTTTTACTCAAATTTTGATTGAGAGAGCTCGTTGGATACATAATTTAATTCTGCATCCAACGAGTACCCACTATGCATACTTTTAATAGACCTCGCTATCCCAAAAACAAGAAATGCCTAAAAAACGTGATGATGACATTCGAAAATATGAACAAAAAAAGTAGTTTTTTTCTTTCCTTCCTCCAAAATCAATAAATGTTATTTTATTATTTTAACTATTATTTTATTATTTTCCTTAGGAGGACCATTTTGAGTTGAAATTTCCTCTAATGTATCAATGGATCAGCCTCTAACTTCTGTAGGTCTGGCTGTGGCCTCCAACGGGGCTTCCCTCTTGCGCCTTTATTATTCATAATTATGATGTATGGGCTTAGTCGTTTGGTGACTCAAGTAGCTTCTTTGGGTCTCTTCAAAGGGTTCAAGTTTGATGGCAACACTTTTATTTCCCATCTATTTTTTGTTGTTCTTTACGGATGCCTCCCGTAGGGATGTACTCATCTTAAAATATTCTTTAATAATATGTCGTTCAGCCATAAGTATGATCTGTAACAATCTGAAATATTCGATGTCATATATGAATTCGGATCCTAGGGAGGAGATCTAGCATTCTGCTAACTTTGATTATTTAATAGCCAATGGGGCTACAGGCCTTAAATATCTCAGGTATCTTATAAATACTAATGATTGCTCTTCTAGGACTGTGTTTGGTTGCTGGTGCCAATTAAGAATAGGATGAAGCTCTGGTGCAATAAATGGATTTCACACGGGGGTTGTTTGATTTTGATTAACTCTATTATTGAAGCCATTCCAGTATATTGGTTTACATTGTCAATTGTTCTTGCTAGAATCTTCAAGAGGCTTTGGATTCTCTGCAAAAATTTCTTATGGGGTGGTAAGGATAAGGTTTATGTTTTCTCATGGATTGCTTGGCATCTAATATCTCATCCCAAAGCACTGGGAGGCTGGGGTATAAAGGATCTGCCTTGTTTTTCCAAAGTGCTAGTTGTTAAATGCTCCTGGAATATTGTTTGTGGCTCTGGTTTGTTGATTCACATTATACATCTCAAATACATTGCTTCTCTTTCTATTGTTGATTGGATTCGAGCCACCAATAAGTCCTCCACGAATGCTTCCATCATGTGGAAGGCGATCATTAAATATTTTGACCTTATTGGTGGATGGCTGGCCTGGAAGACTGGTAATGACATATCTGTTAGAATTGGACAAAGTCCATGGGTTGGTGGAAAATACTTTGTTCACTTCCATGCTGATATGATACATTATCTGACTGAATGTGGATATGTTCATTTGCACCAGATCTATTTACAGAATGCTCTTTCATTATCTTATCAGACTTGGACTCAGCTGCTGATCTTGATTTATTTGTGGGAAAAACTCTCATGTGGGATCATTATATCCTTAGTTTGAAGAATAGTTTGGTCTTCCTCTCTAACATGCCAAACGCTCTTTTATGGACTAAAAATTCCAAAGGTGGGTCCTATTCTCCAAGCTCGGTCACTTGGTGCTCAGAGAATTGGAAGTTGCTCCACATCTGGCTTGGTGGTGTCATGCCTATTCATTTATTAAGATTTTCAAAAGCTTAAAGGACATTAATAATGTCAAACATTTATATGTTAATGGTTCTAAGTTCATGAAGGAAATTTCAACTCAAAATGGGCCTCCTAAGAAAAATAATAAAATAATATTTATTAATGTTGGAGGAAGAAAAGAAAAAAACTAGTTTTTTTGTCACGTCCCCGTCCCTCAACCGGCGAAGAGGACGCGACGTACACAACAACACAGCCGGGAAAGATG
>LPNX010554678.1:167810-200287 GCA_001517045.1 Pseudotsuga menziesii | reverse complement strand
TAGCCCTGCAGAAGTGAAAAATCCTCAGATTTTTCCAAGGTATAATTATGTACACTTCATGTACATGGAGTTGCCACCTAGTCGAAATAGGTGGGCAACACCCCCCAAGGGGGATGGGGACCGGGCTCTAACGAGCCAACTCAAACTTTATATTTGCTTTTACAATGATGCGAAAGAAAGTGAACTTTGGTCCTCAAATTGGGATCCAAAGGATTACAACTTGTGAAAAGAATAATTTTTATGTGAGGGGAAGCTTCGTTTGTCTTCTTTTTGTTGATTTTGTGAAAATTTTGCCAGAGCTTCCCTCTCTTTTATCTCGAACCTGCCAAAAAAATCCAACAAATGTTAGTGGAATGTGTCCAAAAGCACTTTAAGAGTGCTTTTGGAAAACTTCCAAAGTTTGCCCAAAAAATTCGAAGTAACCATTGACTATAAAAAAAGGAAAAAACTAAGGCAAGCTAAAAAGCTTGCCTTCTTAGGATCTTTGCTTGCCTCTTGAAAAGAATGGCAAGCAAATCTCAAGCGCTATATGCTAGATAAATCAATTGAAAGCTCTGTAATCTTCTTAACCAAGTACTTCGAAATTTTAACTTTAAACTTGCTAGAAGAAGGCTAGATCTAATGTTTAAAAGAACAACTTGTAATTACGCAATAAGATCTAGATTTGGAAATTTAAATCTTCTTTATATGTCTTTGAAATGTAGATCTAAGCAAAGTAATGGTAACCAAAGTAAATTTGAATTTTTTTTTTATGAAGAAGTGATAGAACCGGGTGGAGCAAGAAGTAGAAAATGGATGGTGACGCCTCCTTTGGTGAGATCCGAGGGATGATGCTTCTTCTTTCGAAATTATTGGAGAAGAGGGAGAGCCCAATCGCTCATCAAATGCTCCAGCTCGGGTTTCCTGTAAAATACCTTCAACAAAATGCAAAGGGGATTAAAAGCACTTGTGTGAAATAATAATAAGATAAGCATTATTATAGATCCATACAAGAAATCATATAAAACTTGGTAATCTAATATATTCCACAATAAGAAGTAACTTAACAAGAATCACTTCCTATTCTTACCGAAATGTAAATTTCCTTATGAAGACAAGTAATCCCAACAATTGCAAAATATGAAAAGAGTTGATACAGATTACCTCAATGATTTAGCATAAAGATAAACATCAACCAAACATTTATGGATCCCACATGGAAATAGCTTCCAAAGCCTTTTATTAACAATACTTAGAAAATATTACAATGTATGCAAGTAGAGGTTCAACCTTCCGATCTTAAACAATGGAGAAGCGACCTACTTAAATAGGAAAAGAGAGACCCAGGGGGGCCTCATCAATACTGAAGATCAACCTGGAGTGTAACTGAGTTGAGCTGAGCTGAACTGAACCAATCAGAAGAATCGGTGGAGTGATTTCTAGTTTAACTGAATAGTCGGTATGGAAGAGGTTCCACCTCAGATGAGGTAGGAAACCTCAACCTACCAATCAAGCCACCTCACAAAAATCCAATTGCAAGCCATCCCCAACCTCACGCGAGCGTGTACGGATCAAAGTGACGTGAGCCTCACCAACCAAATACTCTCTTCGATCATCAAAATAGTCACATGTATATCCCATTTGATGAATCAACGAAGTATTTCATAGCTCACGTGTAAAGGGGGTCTACCCTTGCTACTCTCTACCACCACAAAGGTTTAGTGTGAACTCCTCCTTGGTTGACGTCACCTCTACATAACACTAAATGCTTTCCTTCATAAAATAATAAACAATGTATGGTATATTATTTTATAAGCCAAGGTTCTGTTTTTTAAATGATGTGGATATAAGGTGGGGGCCACTCCTTGGCTAGCGCAACCATGCTCATAACTAGCGTGACTACCATTTGAGGTTGACGTCACCTCTCCACATTTATGCACTACCATAACTTAAAACTTAAGTTAAAACATGAAGAAAGAGGTTGCATGACTATGGGGGACCCATGCCATGCCACCCCATCCATAAATATTTTAATAATTTCGACTTTTCAACTTTTGACTATAGTGCCACTATGTAATAATTTAGCATTAAAATGCCATCTTGATGCACTTTTAGCCAAATAATGCCTCACGGGGTGTTCCGGTTGCCGGACTGATGTAGAAAGTGGTCCTTGAGGTAAAGTGGACGCTCTGAGTGTGAAAACGAGTGTCCCCACGTCAGAAACAGAGTCCGTATCTGACTTTTATTACATTTTGAATTTTTTTAATTAAACCATTAAAAAATGGCTTAAAAAAACGGAAAAAAAATAATTTTTCTGAAATAGACGAAACTCTAGGGGAACCTAGTACATGTTATACGACTCAATTCGAATGCCTAGCATGTTGAAAAACATTGACACGAAGGCTCTAATAACCTCCTAAGGCCGAAACACCAAGATGACTACCCCAACTTTGGAGGTGTGAGTGAAAAACTCAGAAATTATTAGTCGTTTGTTCAACAACCAATAATAACCAAGGAAAAAAACACTCTAGGCTAGTCGTCTTGATGCTTAAGTCTGGGAAGCCGAGCTTTTTATAAAAAATTAAATGCTAGGACATTTTTTACAATTTCCTCAAGGGGGTATATGAACATGTGTTGCAAAAAATAAAATAGCCATGAAGGCCTGAAAGAGCTTCTGGACTCTGAATATGAACAAGTATCTTTTTCATCATCGGCGGCTCACTGAAAGTCCAACTAGGTGCAGCCTAGTCGGTAATACACAATCCGTCTTGAAGGGCTGTATCTCAACTTTACTTTGCTTTCATAAATTGGAAAGAACATTTGCTTATTCCGTGTATGCTCTACTCCTTGTAGCTCAGTCCGAATCTTGGGGATATCAAAAGCGGAATTGTGTACTTTTTAATTTTCTCACATCTTACTAAATAACTCATTTTAATAAAATAACTACACAAAACATTACGAAAATCTGGCGTAAACAATTTTGGAGAAGTAGTGGAAAAATTCTTCAGGGAAAGCGGGAACAACTAGAAAGTGACCGTGGGGTCCCGTTAGGCTGCACCCTTGTGGTGTAGTGTTGAACACCCCCCCATGACTCCATCTAGCTCACATTTTCCCGTGCAGAGCCACTCTTCCCAAATTCCGGACATATTCCCAGTACCACTTGGTATATTGAGAATCCCCTTCCTTTAATTACTCATCATTCTAATAATTAAAATTGACCAAGTACATGAGCAAAATATTTTCCTTGTTTTCAACAACATTCATTGTGTTGTGACTTCATATTGGCACTGGTTCAATTCTTGTACTCTCTATTTTGGTTATAGTCATATTGTGATTATTGATATATCTTGCAATGTTGTTGAATTTAGTTATATAATTTTGCATTGTGTCGTGTCAACAATTTATTCATTTCTAACTCTAACAACCCAATCAATTGAAACAATTAAAACACTTAAGAGCCTTTAGAAACTCTTTTGGTGGGGACTACCCCCCTTGGCTTCGTTAGGAGTTAAGCCTAAACAGAGGAGTCGGGATTAGGTGACAGTACCTGACTCGAGACTTTCCCCCAAGGATGCACCAAGCAGCTTGAATATTTTTGCTGCGTTAACCCAGGTGCGTAAGAGGCGACAACAGGGAGATGACTCTGTTACTGATAGTTTGAGAAAGGGTAGGATTGATCTTGACCATGGTTCCTTCAATGATGTGTTGTATGTCCCAGGTCTTGCTGATAAATCTCTTGTCAGTGTATCAGATGACCCACACTGGGTCTCCTAAGAAAGTTATCTTCTCTCCGAATGAAGTTGAAATCACAGAGATTTAGAATGGTAAAGTCATAGCAAAAGGTGTTGTGGATCACAATTCGAAGGTATACAAGTTTTCCCATTTCCTATCTTTCTCAAACCCCTCAGCTCTTCTCACTCATGCTAATGAATCAAGCAAGCTTTGGCATGATAGATTTGGCTATCTTAAGTACAAGTATCTTTCAGATTTGAGTGTCAAAGACATGGTCATAGGGTTACCAAAGATCAAGTTTTCTAAGGGAGTCTGCCAAGGTTGCATCCTGGGAAAACACCTAGAGCACAAGTATGAGAAAGCTAGTCATGAGAGAACCTTTGCTCCCCTTGAGTTAATCAACAATGAGATTGCTGGTCCATTCCCTCATATGTCCATGAGTCAAGCCAGATATGCACTGACCTTCATAGATGACTTTTGCAGGTATTGTTGGGTCTACTTCCTAAAACACAAGTCTAAAGTTTTTGACCTCTTCAAGGTCTTTCGAGCCTTGGTTGAGAACCGGTCTGGGAGGAAACTCAAGATCCTCAGATATGACAATGGTGGTGAGTATGTCAAGTATGAGTTCATCCATTATTGTGAAGATGCAGGTATCCATATGCAACATTCTATTCCTTACACACCTCGGCAAAATGGTGTTGTTGAGAGGAAGAATAGAGCACTCAAGGAGATGGCAACTTGTATGATAGAATTTGTTGTTCGCCGATTGCACACCAGCATTAGAAATCTTCCGAAAGTTGTCTCCTCACTTGAGAAAGTGGGAGAGGTGTGACCTTGGGGGTAAGCACAGAGCCAGGTACTGTCACCTACTCCTAGCTCCTCCGTTTAGGCTAACACCTAACGAAGCCAAGGGGGGTGGTCCCTAACAAAGAGTTTCTAAGGCTCAATGTGTTTAAGTAAATTTTACGAAAGTGATGCGGACGGGTGTTTATTAGGAGTTTGTTATGATGAACGAAGATTGCAATTCTTATAACTAAAAAATAAACACAAGACAAAAAGCAATCCACGTTGCTATCACTATATCAAAAGATAAACAATATAATGAGAGCTCGTGAAATAAGATAGCATTCACAGATAAAGATCTTACTTGAAAAAACCAAAGGACAAATGGCCCCAGATCAATAATAATGCATAAGATTTTAAAACAGACCAGTGCCTTATTATGGAGTCAAATGTTTGAGATGCTTAGGAATACTGAAAAAACAAGTCTCAAAATAGTGCTAGTGAAAGTGTTTTGCGATTGTTCTTGGTTTATTTTAAAGTGTTTTAGTGGTCTTGTTTATTATGGCTCATCAAAAGGTATCAAAAGAGCAACCGGGAAAGTGTTCCAAGTTATTCCGTTCGAAACATGTCGGCCTGTACAGTATCCGAGGCTGGTATCCTGCAGATCGACCAGCTAGCCGAGACTGTAAGACAACGGGGAGTTTCAGCGCCTTTACTAAGAATGACTTTGAATACTTTCGGCAACACCGGTGCATTGGTTATGGGGGTAAAATTTTACTATGTTGTTACTTGAGAGATTATCAAATCCGCTCACCATTCTGAGTACGAGCCCAACTATAAAAGTCAACAGAGCATACTTGGTGAGGGAGAGCAACGAAGTAAATTAATTAAGGGGAAAATGTGAGTTGCAAATTTTATTAGAACACAATTAAACTTTCCGACAGAGAGCGCTCTTGACTTTGTCTTATGACAAAAGTTCAAGAGTTTTAGTTACTATATATGCCTAAATGCAAGGATGATGCAAGACTATTATGCTCTCCGACAGAGAGTGCTCTTGACTTGGATTTCGGCAAGTTCAAGAGACTTAGATTTAAATTAACAAGTTAAAGAACAAAAATGCATGAATTAAAGAATAACCACAAACCCTTCGATAGAGAGCACTCCTGATCCACCAGACGATGAGATTCAAGAGATTTTAGTTCTTTTTTACTTTTGCATTTTATATTAAATGAAAGAAAGCTCTAAAATAAAGTTAAACAAAAAACAAGAAGCTTTTTTCTTTTGACTTTTATGAAAGCAAAAAACAAACTTTTCCAGAATTTGAAACTAACCTTTCCCATTCTATTCTAACCAATTATTCTACAAGCATACAACAAAGCAAATTGCAAACATGAAAAACAGACGATACAAACTTCCCCCAAATGGGGAAGTGGGGTGTGGGAGCCTTTATCCCACTTGTTCTTTATTAATTTTTACAATGCCTTTGATGTTGGGATTCTTTTCTGATCTTGAAAGGCCTTCAATGCAATTCGGAGAAAGGGGGATGGAAAAGGGGGAATTAGGAGTGTTTTTTGGAGCTTGAAATTTCAAATTTTCGCCAGCACTTCCGCTTAACCTGTCATGAAAAGTGAAAAACCAGCAAGCTACTTTCCAGTAAAATAGTGGATTAAGCAATAAAATACACTAAAATTTACAGTTAGTACTTGTGCAAAGATAGAGTTTTTTATGCTACTTCAAGTACTAAAACTAAGCAAAGCTAGATCTAAACTTTCTTGAGATAAACTTTTTAGCAAAGGAAGCTCTTAGATCTATATAACAAGAGATATAAAAGATAAGATTTAACACTTAGATCTACTTGTTATGAAACAAAACCAAAGTAACTGGAAAGCAAGAATTTTCTTTTTAAGTTTGAGGATGGATAAGAAAAACTTCAAGCCCAAGCTTGAGTAAATTTGAGCGTGGAGGGAACCTGTGGGACAAGAAACATTAGAAAAATTATATTTGAAGAGAGATAAGATGCAACTAAGCTCCGATCTCTACTTCACACCGGGTGATCTGCAAAACTAAAATACCCTTCAAGCAAGTGATTAGATCTAGTATGTATAAACCAAACAAGAACTGAAAAGCATCAGTACAACTAAATACAATATGCAATTCTTAGATCGTGTATAGCTACACATAAGTAAGCGAGTTGAAACTTCAAATGCCTACTCTATGGATTAGATTATAACCTTCTAAGCTAGATAACACAGCATGCATGAATAATAAAATAACTACACAGATATCACCTTGGTTATAAGCCAAATATTCACCATGAAAATTCTTGCACCATCAAATTGTCCTCCAAAGACTCAACTTTATTCATAACATAGATAAGAAATAACAATCATACGGACAGAGGTCCTCTGCAAATCCACACTGTAGAGCTAAAAAGAGCTTCTACTTATACAAAATACCAAGCCCCAGGGGCTTTTAATGAACTAGAGATCAATCCGGAGTTAAACTGAGTTGAAGCGGAGTTGAACTAGAGAGGAACTCATAAGAAACCGCCAACACATCCAATCAAACCCCCACCAAAAATAAATCGGCTTCCTTCATCATGTGTGAGCTCCAAGGTAGGTAAGCAGGTGGGTGAAGTCACCACAATCCTCGCGATTGTACGGAACCTCATATGGTTGACTTCACCAAAACAAATCAAAACTGCCTGCATGTATTTGTTATAAGCCATGGTTTATTTTTTAAAACATGCGTATGGGGGGTCCACCCCCATATGGTAGCACAACCATGCTCACGCTTTCAAACAACATGATGTCATCACCAAGCCTTTGAAACCATGCGGATACTTGTTTTGGATACACTTTATTATACCATGGTTTTGGATTAATAAAAATAATTCTTAAAGTGAAGGGGTCCACACTTAATAGAATCGCTCCCTCCAACTCATGTTCACATCAATCTCCATCTCCACCATATCGTGACCATCTCTTATAAAGCAATTCACATGCCTTGGTATGCTATGGATATAATGTTCCATGGTTTAATTTTATAATAATTTTTTTTTTGTGTGGAGAGGGGTCCACCCCAATCCCACTTACCTCCTTCACGCTTTTGTGAGTCCAAAACTTCACGTCACTTTCCTTTAAAATCTTTTACCACTTCAAAAGTTTGAATTATAACTTTAAAGAGGGTAGTAAATCCATGTGGGACCCATGCCATGTCACTTTTTCATCATTTTTTAATTAATTTTTGACTTTTCAAAACTTTAACTTTTGTGCATTTCTTCATAATTTAGCAAATAAATGCCAATCTAATGCATTTTTGGCCAAATATTGCCTCACGGGTGCTCCGGCCGCCTGACTGATGGTGAAAGTGGGCCCTGGGGTAAAGATGCTGCTCCTGGCTTGTAAATGAGCCCAACCATGCCAAAAACGGACTCCGGATCATTCATTTATTACATTTTGAAAATTTCCATTTAAACCATTAAAAAATGGCTTAAAAATGGAAAAAATTATTTTTCTCGAAATCCAACAAAACCTTAGGGGGACCTAGTACATGTTCATACGACTCAATCGGAATGCCTAGCATGACAAAAAAAAATACTGACACGAAGGCTCTAATAACTTCCCAAGGCCGAAACAACAAGACAACTACCCCAGCTTTGGAGGAGCGAGTGAAAAACTCAGAAATTATTGGTTGTTTGTTCAACAACCAATAATAACCAAGGGAAAAAACAATCTGGGCTAGTTGGCTTGATGCCCAAGTCCGGGAAGCCGAGCCTTTTATAAAAAATTAAATGCTAGGACATTTTTTACAATCTCCCCAAGGGGGTATGAACATGTATTTGCAAAAAGTTCCGAACAGACTCCCAGGAGAAGGCTGGCGGACTTCTGAATTCTGATCACAAACAAGTGTACTTGTTCAATGCTCTGGCGGCTCACCGAAAAATCCTCTAAGTGCAAAATTTGTGGATAACAGAATCTAAAGCTTTGCCACCAAAGTTTTGGGCCGAGGCAATAAACTGTGCACCCTATATCCAGAATAGGGTGCCTCATAAGCAACTTGATGGTCTCACTCCTTTCGAAGCTTGGAGTGGGCACAAGCCAGATGTGACCCCTTTCAGGATTTTTGGATCAAAGGCTTGGGCTAGAATTCCAACTGAAAAGAGGAAGGCTTTGCAACCCCAAAGCCAAGAGTGCTTATTTGTTGGGTATTCTGAAGATTCAAAAGGGTACAAGCTGATCAACTTGAGCACTAACAAAGCCTTCATCGAAAGGAGTGTTTAGTTTGAAGAAGAACCTTTAGCAGCAGTTGAAGTTGGAGAGTCCTCTTCATCACCACAACCACTGATTGTAAGTGAAGAGACTAATGAGTTTGTTGATTCTGATATGTCAGATAATGATGATTTAATTGCAGATCCTAACAGTCCTACAAGACCAAAATGGGCAGCAAGGACCATTCATGCAGCTGGGGAACTAGCTGGGAATCCTAGTGACACTAGGAAGACTAGATTTCAATTTGAGAGTGCCCTTTGTGTGAAAGATCCACTCTTTGCTAAGAAGTGCTATTTGATGGTTGAATTTGACCCTCAGACATATGAAGATGCATCAGATGATCCAAGATGGAAAACAACCATGAAGGAAGAATACAACTTGCTTCAAAAGAATAACACATGGGAACTAGTGGATCTTCCCCCAGAGAGAAAACTAGTAAAGTGTAAGTGGGTTTATAAAACCAAATTTGTTGCTGATGGTTCACCTTTGAAATATAAGGCAAGATTGGTAGCTAAGGGATACTCACAAGTTCAAGGTATTGATTACAATGAGACCTTTGCACCAGTGGCAAAGATGGACTCCATAAGGCTATCTTTGGCCATTGGAACTTCAAGGCAATGGGAGGTGCATCACATGGATGTGAAGTGTTCCTTTCTACATGGAGATTTGAATGAATAGATTTATATGTGGCAACCAAAAGGTTCTGTATCTAATCCATCTTTACTATGCAGGTTAAAGAAATCATTGTATGGGCTAAAGTAAGCCCCCAGGGCTTGGTATGCCAAGATTGATGGTTTTCTGCTGTCACAGAATTTTGTTTGATGCAAGCCTGATCCGAATGTCTATTTGAAGCTGATACATGGTTCTTTAATGATTATTGTTTTGTATGTGGATAACCTATTGATAATAGGAAGTTCAAAGAAAGAGATTGCCTCCTTGAAGGATGCAATGAACCGTGCCTTTTCTATGACAGATTTGGGATTGTTGAGTCAATTCTTGGGTCTTGAAATTTCTCAATCCCAACATGGAATCAAAGTTCATCAGTCCAAGTATGCTTCAGATTTGCTCAATAAGTTCAACATGAAGGATTGCAAGCCAAGCAAGACTCCATTCCTTTTTGGAGTTAAGCTTGAAGAAGCAAGTTTTTCTCCTTTGGTAAATAATACATTGTATAGGCAGTTGATTGAATGTTTGTTTTATCTTACACATACTCGACCTGTCATATCTTATGCAGTTAGTGTGTCTTCTAGAGATATGGATCAACCTCACGAAAGCCATTGGAAAGCAACTAAAAGAATTTTGAATTTTGTTCAAGGAACAAGAACTCATGGTATTTTGTATGCAGCAAAATATGACTTCGAGCTAGTTGGATTTACTGTCTGTGATTGGGTAGGCGACAACACAGATCGAAGGTCTACCTCAGGATTTGTGTTCATGCTTGCAAATGGACCAATCCGCTGGTTAAGTAAGAAGCAGAGTGCCATAACACTCTCATATACAGGGGCAGAGTATAGAGGAGCTGTGAATGCAGCTACTCAATGTTTGTGGTTGCAGGGGATACTTGGAGAATGTGGGATCGAATCAGAGACTTCCATTGTCATCTATTGGGACAATCAAAGCACCATTCGAATCTCTGCTGATCCAGTTCAAAGACAACGAACTAAGCACATTGAGATCCATATGCACTAAATCAGGGAGCTTGTGCATAATGGTACCATTGCTTTGCTCTACTATGCATCTTCAGAGCAAGTAGCAGACATCTTCACCAAAGTGTTATGTGAGAAGACCTTTAGTAATCGCAAATCACTGCTGGGGATTGCTGATCATGTGGTGAAGAATGATTGATAACAAGATTTCCAAAATTTTATTTTGTGTCCATGTTTAAGGGAGGATTTCTCCACTGGGTTTTTGCCTCTTTCCATGGTTGTATGGACAAGCAGTATGTAAAGGGTGACTAAGCCTTGTTGCTAGGCCCTATATTTATCTGATATTTTATATAAAGTCAGGATTAAGGGGGGCTGTTAGAATAATCAAACCCATAGTTACCCATATTTGACATTAATTAATCATTTTTATCTTATTCCTAGATTCCTCGATTCCTTACTATGCTAGTTGGCATCCACTTGTACCTAGAATTCAACAAATGCTAAAACTGGCTTCAGGAGTGCTTTAGAAACATCTTGGGAAATATTTTGACAACTATGTAGTAATTCCAGAATAGAAAAAGTGCAGTTCTGCTTTTTCTGAAAGCTGTCTTGCTTTTAGCAGTTTTAAGGCAAGAGGGAAAAGCTAGTCTAGGAGTATCTGTCTTGTTTTTTGCCTTAACCATCCTCCTTCTTTTTCTCCATCCAAAAGCATGGATCTGATTTCTTTCCTTCACTTATTAGCTGGTACAACTCATTCAGCCAATTCGTGAGCATCTTTATAGATTAGGAAAGTGTTTTATGCACCTATGGGGGATTTTGATTAGTTTAGTAAGCCTACTTTTTGTCCAATTCCAATAGCATCCTTATGCTTTTGAATCTCTAATGTAATTATATATTTGGACAACCTATTACTTTATGAGGTTGGCTGATGTACACTTATTCAATACAGGATTGTGTTATGCTCCATATTCAGTCTCCTTTTTGTGGAATTTTGCATGTTTGACTAGTAATGTTGTGAGTGTAATTGATTTGCAGCTTGGGCTCAATCTCCACACTTTTCCAGCAAGACCCTCTCTGTAGGAATAGGATTGTACTGGGGTTCTTTTGTAGATCCTTCTTCTCTTCGGTCAATCTGATTACCTGAATATTCTTCTACACTGACCATGAACTTGCAGATTTGCTTGTCATCATCAAACACTTCCCAATTATCAAAGTTGTTAGGAACTGATGGACGGAATGTCACTTGCACTTTTCTCGTAACCTGGACCGCATCATCTAGGTCGAGAGTAGAAGCAAAAACTGCAAGTACATCTGTTGTTTGATTATGTTCCCTTGGTATTGCTTGCAAAGATAAAGCTTGGAAAACTTTACTGGCTATCCTGACCACATCCCTGTATCTTTTTAATTGCATTTTTTTACAAGAAAATGTGCCTTTTACTTGACACAATGATTTCAGAATCACCAATTATATGCAACAATTGTATACCATGATCCTTTGCAATATTTAAACCAAGCAAAAGACCTTCATATTCAACGACATTGTTTGTGCCATTAAATTCTAATTGAAATGAAAAACAATGTTGTTCTTGCATAGGTGAGATCAATACAATACCTGCACCCATACCTGCTTGGGACATAGCCCTGTCGAAATGCATAATCTAGAATTTGTCTGTGTCCATGCAAGGAGCAAGATTTGTGGCGAACACTACATAAGATCCAATATCATTTTGGTAGATATACTCGTTCTTTGGCTCTGCAGGATCTTCAACATGTTGCTTCCTTGTCGTCTCCCTTTGCAAAGTAATGTTGTCGCCCTTCGGAGTGGTAACCGTAGCGTATGATATATCCATCTACAAGATACCCCCTAAATTTGCTCCAAACTTTCTTGATAAGAGCATTCCCCATGATTCCGGGAGGTCAATCACTAATATGTCCATTTTTATCATTATGCTGGATGCACTACTAATCGTATTGGGACATCAAACGCCACACCACAAACCTTTACTTTCGTGGACTCCATAGCGCAAATATTCCTATAGGGTCTTGAAACCTTCAATCCTAACCTTTTTATCATAGCTAGAGGCATAACCTTAGTAGATGCACCAGAATTGAACATACAATTATGTAAAACTAAATCACCAATGCATAAAGAAATAATGAAAGGTTTGTGTCCAAGATTCTTATTCTCAGTTGCCAACATATTTGACAATACGATCAGGGCATCCTCGTACTCTTCAGCTTGATTGATCCCTGTTTGCTTTTCTTGGAGCTTTCCTTGAAGATGCAATATTTCGTTATTTGCTCTCTTATAAAGGGAATCTTACGAATTTCGTCAACGACACTGGAACCTTCATGGAACCTAGATTACCTGTAATATCAATATTCAAAGGTTCATTAGTAACCAAATCAATTGGAGTCTTACCTGAACTTACCAGTGGTGGATGAGGAGCGTTTGCCTTTTTTGAACTTATTGAAGAGAGCTTCCTTTGTCTTTGATAAACATACCAGGAGTCCTGATTTCATACCACTTTTTGATTTGTTCTTGGTTAGGCACTTCCTCGAGAAGCTTGTTTACCTTTTTCGCATCAATTGAATTCTTCCTGACTTCCTGCATAACTTCGTTAAATAGACCAAATTGCTTTCTTTCAAATAAATTACATACCTCGGAGTCATCTTCCTTGAATGGGATGTTATTTCTGATGTATCCATGTAGAAGGCAGAAGTTCGTTCATCATGGAACTTGCGGCATGCTCTACAATAATATGAAAACTCACTTACTGCATTGGTTGGTTCCAAGGACGATCGAGGCCTCTGCTGTTGTGTAAGAGCTTTGTGGAAGTTTTTTGGAGGAAATCTGGGTTGGCTAGGTTGTTGATTTCTTTCCAGCTGTATGATTTTGTTTTGCATTCTGGTATTTTGTTGAGTCATCAACTCTTAATTGCCTCATTTCTTCAATCAATATATTCATTGGATCTAGACCTTCAGAACCGTTGTCCTTGTTCTTTGGTTCTGGTTTAACCCTTGAATGTTCGGATGAATTAGGTCATATCAACTCTTAACTACCTCATTTCTTCAATCAGTATATTCATTGAATGAAGACCTTTAGAAGCCTTGTGCTTGTTCTTTGGTTTTGGTTTAGCCCTTGAATGTTTGGATGAATCATGTCTTCTAGCTGCTTTCCAACTGTCATCTAGAATCCTCACCTTCTTAGCAACTGGAAGGTCAACTAGTCTATCTAGACTTAGGTGGGACATGGAGTCACTTGAGAATGCCTTCAAATAATATGATAAAATCATCGGATCTGGAGGCTTGCAATCTGCAGTAAACTTTTTGACAATCCTGTCAAATTGCGATCAAACTCATCAATTGTCTCATTTTCACTTCTTTTTATAGTCATTAAAGCATTATTCAACAATACAAGATCCTTCTTTTCTTGCCACCTATCAAAGAATTTAAAAAAAAATGATCATAAGTAGCTACACTTTGAGCAGGTAAGGTTTTAAACCACTCAGTTGCATCACTAGTCAAGCAAGAAGCGAAAGCTTTAAATTTAACATCTCGGTGGGAAGTATCAGTAAGCATAAAACAACGTTCCATACCATCCCACTATTGAGCAGCAATAATTGCATCAGAAACAGGAAGGACAAAAAATTCTCTAATGTCCTTAAACTTCAACATTTTATTAGGATATCCAACAATGTTAGTAAAATTAAATGCTGTAAGGAAGACATGTTTGCTTTAGTATTGGGATCAACAAAAAGCTTATGTATATCAATTAGAGTATAAAATGCTAGTTGATCACTTACCAATCTCTCCTGAACTCGACCTTTCCTTTTCAACAAGATATAAATGAGATTGGGGAGAAGTGTACATTTGAAATTAGCCCTTCTTGAGTACCTCTTTGAATTATTTTCCAATGGATTCGCCAGGAAAGATCTGCAAAGTTAGACCAAGCAAATCTCACCAAGTTAAAGCACAAGGAGCGTACCTGAGTTATTTTTGGAGTCGCCAGATAAACCTGTCAGTTTAGCCCGTACAAAATATAGAAATGTTGAGCACAAGGACATACCTAAAGACTTACCAATTTTGTCATTTACGCACAGATTTGTTACCCCAACAATCTTGAAGTCCCCGACAACGACGCCAAAAATGTTACCGGATGAACTAGCAAGGCTAGTCATTGATAGGAAAATATAGGAGGAAGTGACCATTATTACCTTAGTCACTTCTCCAAACTTCTTTGGAGGTCGAAACTTCCAAGGGGAGAGCCCCTATGCAAGACACTGTAAAAGAACAAGACTATATCTCCAACTCAAATTTGTTAGTGACAAGTTCCTTACGAGGAAAAAGTATGGGATTATCTCTATGTACAATGGGATTCAAAAGAAGAAATCCAATAAACTTTACTTGCAAAACATCCCAATCACTAGTTGAAACAGTAAGTTGTTCATGTATAGTAAGTAAGGCAACCCAATGAACAATATATTATTAGCAAAGTTTAACAAACATCTTAAACAACCAACAAGTGTGACCCTTTGCTACTATCCACCATCATTCATATGTATCCATCCAATTAGCCAATCACTTTCCAATAAACAATAGTAGGTCTAGAAAATAAAGTAATAGGACAACCAATATTATAATAATGAATAAAGACAAGATATACTACCATTCACTGTGTTTCAGCAAACATATATCACCTAGATCATACATAAATATTTATCATCCTTGAAAGCAATTAAGTAACTGTAAAATTGTTTATCCATTCACTGTACCTCAACCACAACAACAGTTTAAATAATAGTCATAAAGTGCAACTAAAGCAGTGGTTTATCCAAATTTAAGTCCCTGTTTTATGGCAAGTTTTAGAGGACTGTCCTAATGAAGTCTTCAATACACAACAACCCTAAAGAAGGCAGCCAGAGGCAGCCCTAGAAGGATTTCTATAGTCCCAAGGGATGGTGCTAAAGTTGGTCGAGGGATGCTAGGAGTAGGTTGAGGCCTTGAGAAGGAAACAAAGGTTTGTGGGAGGATGGTCGAGGGCTAGAAAATGCCTAGAAAGGGAGGTCGTGGGTAAATAAGGATGGACAAGGGTATAAGGGAGCAGGGAGAGTAAGGCTGAGGTGGAAAAGCAGATAGATGAGTGGGAAAAGGGTGGAAGAGTGAAGGGAAAAGGGGTCCGAAGTCTGTAGTGTTAAAGTTCAGGGTTAGGTTAGGATTTGATATACTTTAATGCATAAACAAAACTAAAACCAAGGTTAGATCTAGAATAGTACTGCTGCAATAAAATTCAAACATAAATTTCATCTCTTTCAACTTTAACACTCCATTGGTCATTGCGTTAAAGTTGGTCCTAGAGATGTTTTTTTTCAATTGCAATGTACAGAACATAAACAATAATAATGAAGCTAAACTAATGAACAGTAAATGGCAATGCACAGGAAATAAACAGCAACAAAGAATAATAACAATGCTGGTCTAGTTTTGTTTTGGCTCAACTTTACACTTAGATACTTTTTAGGTTCCGATCTTGTCACCGAAGGGACAAGTCACCTAGATGAACAAATGATGTAGCTTGAGAGAGAGCTTAAGAGGGTTATAGTAGTAAGGGTATAGACCTCAGATTCTTAATCAGCATGAAGAGAAACTTCAATCCTTTATCTAGACTTCAACATCACTTCTTAAGAAGGCAACGACATAGGTCACAACTCAGTCAAGAAACATAGTCACACCAACATAGAGACACACAGTCACGTCAGTAGAGAAGACACAATCACAATGGCAGAAAAGACACATAGTCAATCCAGCAGAGAAGACACAGTCACGTTGGCAGCAGAGAAGACACAGTCACGCTGGCAGAAGAGACATACAGTCAAGCTCAACATAAGACACATAGTCACACTCAGCAGAGAAGAAGACACAATCATGCTGGTAGATAAGACATAGTCATGCTATCAGCAGAGAAGACACAGTCACGTTGGCAGATAAAACACAGTCACACTAGTAGCAAAGAAGACACACAGTCACGCTCAATAGAAGACACACAATCACGCTCAGCAGAGAAGAAGACACAATCACGCTGGTAGATAAGACATAGTCATGCTATTAGCAGAGAAGACACAGTCACGCTGGTAGATACAACACAGTCACGCTAGCAGCAGAGAAGATACAATCACGATCCAACAGAGAAAACAATCATGACTTATCAGAGAAAACAGTCACGACCCAGAGAGAACACAGTCACAATAGCCTTAAAATTTCCTAGCAATCACGACCTAGCAATAGAGGTAGCAAAACAGCTCACGACCTGCTCGGAAAGGGAAACTACAGTCACAACAGCTCATGGCCAGCCCAAACAGTCCACTGCCCAGTCAACGGAGCAACATACAGTCACAGATCTACTCAAGAAGTGATAACACAGTCACAACTCCGTTTACAAGAAGATAGGAGCATCAAAAACTTCAATATAACCATAGGCGTCACACACAGACAAGGATCAGATCTACACTTTTCTCATGTCAAGATTTCCTCAAGAATGAAGTTAAGAACTTAATTTATAATCTTGACAAGCCCTCTAGAAAGGTCTTTTAGGTAAAACCCCTAAGACTTAGGATTGTTACCAATAAAAGTATAAAATAAAATTAGGTTGACTTAGAATAGGGTGCCAAAGGTCCAAAAATAAAACCATAAAGTTAAGTTGACTTAGGATAGGGTACCCATATTCCAAAAATAAAAACCATAAAGTTAAATTGACTTAGGGTAGGGTACCAATGGTGCCAAAAAAAAATAACATAAAGTTAAGTTGACTTAGGATAGGGTACCAATGGTCCAAAAACAAAAACCGTAAAATAAAAGTCATCATACCAAAGGTACACACAATAAGAGTGCTTGGACCAAATAAGATAAAGAACCATAAGTCAACCAAAGGGGGTCACAATAAGAAGGTAAGACAACCCTCATACCCACAAGACCAAGGTGTACCATAAAGGGGGACAAACAACCCCATTTCTCCATAGGACCAACAAGACCAAGGACTTTAATCTTTTCTCTCTCTTAAGGTACATTGTTTCATATATTTTTATCATCAATGTATAAGGAGAATATCCAAACTGGATGATGTGATCCTTTGGTCCTCAATACTGCTCCTAAGGTTCAGGTGCTAGTGACATCATCAAGGGGTGGACAGTCCCTTGAGAAATAACCTAGCAACAACCGATTAGGATAGAGGGCATCACACATCATCATCTTGGTCAACTTGACCAAGATTCATCTGGTCAACTGACCAAGAATGCTCTTGCAGGAACTGCTTGGTCCCGGACTAAGAATCTTCCTGGTCCCAGACCAGGAAGTCTCTGTCTCAACTTGCAGGCTCTGCTTGGACATCGTGTCCAAGAAGCTGTCTGGTCCTAGAACAGAATACCCTAGAGACATATAGGGGGCCTAACCATACGTTAGGGACTTTGCCATGGCATCAACCTGCTTGGTCTTAGACCAAGAACCCCAGGAGACTACTGGGGGCCCTAGGGTACCTTCTAGGGTCTTACTTTGCCTTAGTTAACTAACTAGGGTACCATCCTCCCTAAGAATGGGTCTCGCAGTTGCACTAACTTTAACATGTAGGGTAGCCAAGGAGCAGGCCCGAGGTGAAAAGGAGGAAGGTCGAGGGAGTGTAGAGGAAAGAGAAAGCAGGTCGAGGAGTAAAGGCAGCATGCCGAGCACTGTTGGAGGGAAGAAAAGGCAGGTCGAGCCTTAGAGAGAAGAGGTCTAGGGTTTGGGAGGCTAAAGGAAGGGGCCACTAGGCTCGTTTAGGAGTGTTAGGGGTTTTATTAGCAAAAATGCAGCCTAATACTAACCTAATCTAACCCTAATCTAACATGTCATGCAATATTCTTAAGGTATGAGAGGGTTTTAGGGCAAGGGTTTTAGGTTACCTTAACCCTAGGGCGTCTAAGAATGTGACTAGCTTTCCTACGAGAAGCTTATCCTAGGTTTGGCAACAAACTAAAGACCTAAGGTTCTCACCCTAGAAGGACCCCTACAAAGGACGCGCTTCTAATAACCAAGGCGACTAAAGGCTGAAAAATGACCTAGCCAAGACAAAATGCAGCTCTAATGGTTACCATTCAATCTATGAACAGACATCATTCATCAACATTTAATAAAGTGAGATCAAGAAAATCCCTAGATACCACCTTATGCCAGTGTTTAGCCAACAAATCATAGCATCACCATTAGCACGAACATGGAACCAAAGAAACTTCAAAAAATGCCTTCAAACCTAGAAAATTATCTTCCTCAAGAGGGGCGCATCACATCCAAAGAGCCCTAGTTGGATAAAAGAGTAACATAGTATTTGATCCCCACTTGTCTTGTGTTCAAATGAAGTGAGGAGAGGCTTATAAATAGGCTTCTCACACTCACTTTACAAATATATCCAGGCCGAAATGTCTTAAAATGTCAATTTGAAATTATGAAATGTCAACATAAAATTATAACAAAAATAATATAAAATAATCCAAAAATGTCCTAACGTAGGATTAAAGTAGGCTACCTGGGGTATTTTTCCCCAAGTGCCTAAAACTGCTGAAAATAAGCAAATCACTCAATCAAAAGGTTGGAGTGGGTTGGAGGGAGGCCATCATGCCCCATCTAACCCTAAAAATGTTGTAAATCTCTCAATGCCCTTCTCAAAGTAGCAGCACGACTTGGGTGGAAGGATGATGTGATCTGAGGAAGGAGGCCAAGGAGTAAGAGCGCCAGTCAGTTGAAGGGCCAAGAAGGTGTCTGATGCTATATATATATATTAATAATATATCTTAACAATTAATATTAATATTAATATTATAAATATTAAATTTCAATAGATAATTAATAATTATTAAAGAGTCATGACTTTACGTTGGAAAGTCATGAATGGACTTATATAAGTCTAACCCTTGTAAATGTAAATCATCAACGAATATTTATCAATTATATTATTATCCATTCATGGAGGTTTTAGCTTATTTATGCTGGTTTTTTTATAAGAAACAAATTTTACACTTTCATTGGTATCAGAGCCCCTTCTTGGGCAGATTTCGGCTTGTGGCCAATATTTTCTGGAGCTTCTCCAAAACTGGGTCTTTGACCTGCATAGGTTTTTGACCAACCATCCCTGCCATCCTGCTGCATCAACCACGGGACAGATCCTCCATCGCCGCTATCACTTGTCCTTTGTCGCCGCCCCTGTTTAGTGCCATTCCAACCTACATTCATCTTTGCATCGCTCTCGCTCGCACTCTTTCCCCGTTGAGCGAACTCCATCCTCCTCTTCCTTTGTGCCAGCCCCACCCTTGTGCCTCCCTTCCTCTGCTAGTTGTGCCTCTACTCCCTTTCGTCCTCCCTCGTCCTCCTGCATACCTTCGTCCACATCTCCAAATTCGTGCCACACGTCCGCTAGCACCTCCATCAAGTCTGCCTGCACCTTCCCCGCTATGTTACTCCTGCCTATGCCTACCTTCTCCCACGCCTTTCCACCTACATCTTGCTGCATTCCCTTTGGCTGCTACTCCAATCGCTACCACATCTACACTCCACTCCATGTGCAACGTTGCAAGACTCCTTCCATCGCAGACCTACAAACCCTAATATAATGCATTTAAAAAAAATTATATATATAATATTATTATTATATTAATAATAATATTTATTATTTTTAAAATTCTAAGTGCTTTCCATTAGAAAAAATATATTATTATTTTAAACAATAATAATAATTATTAATTAATAATTGTCATTTCAATTATTATTTAATACAAAAAAGAAAGAAGACCAAGTCAAAGAAAGAAGACCAAGAAGATATTAAATAATAATTATGACGATAATAATAATTATGACATCAACAACAAAAGGAAGAACTCCGACAAAAGTATGACGACACTAAAAATAAACACATTGAAAATTGCGAAAATCAACGGAAAATTAGCAAGCAATACCAAAGAACCATTTTGACTAAGAATTCATAACAAGACATTACTTACGAAAATCAAGAAACTAGAAAATAGTCGGAAGATGGAACTTTCCAATGAAGACCTCGAAGGAAGAATACTAAAAGAGCAAGAAGAAAACCATCATTTGAGAAAATCTTAATCAAGAACTAGAGGAATAAATCAAGAAGTTCAAAGAGGACAAACAGTCGCAAGGTGAAAGGTTCAAGAAGATTCACAATAAAAATAATCTATTAGAGAACAAATTAGTTCAAATCTAGAAGGAAGCATGAAGACTCTCCGGAAAACAAATTCAAGTTGAGGAAGAAGAAACAAATACAAATTTGGTCCCCATCACAGTTCAAAAGGAAGTAAATACAACAGAAAAAAACAATAACAAGAACTCCTTATCGACACCCAAATTACAAAAAACATTTTGACCAAGGACAAGGTCAAAATGGACATAAACAGAGAAGTTATAATTTCAGAAGTGAAAGAACACAAAATCTACAACCTAAGCAGAAAAAAGGAAGATTTATCCAACAAGGCGACAAACAATCATCTCCGATGAAGATAGATCTCGGATGGACCACATTACAAACGATGCGACATTTTTTCTTTGGAATTTGAAACTCGTATCGTCTCTTTTCGTCAAGTGTCACAAGTACTAAAAGAAAGGACTGAGAGATGACATTACAAGCAAGAAATCAAACATAAGCGTTGCCTTCAATAAGCTTTGAGGACAAATTATTCCTTTAAGGGGAAGACAATGTTATATATATCTTAACAATTAATATAGATATTATTAATATTAATATTAATAGATAATTAATAATTATTAAAGAGTCACGACTTTATGTTGGAAAGTCACGGATGGACTTATATAAGTCCAAACCTTATAAATGTAAATCATCATCGAATATTTATCAATTATATTATTATCAATTCATGGATTTTTTATCTTATTTATGCTGGTTATTTTTCATTTGATGTGGCTGTAAAGGGAGACCAAGGTCTCACAACTGAAACAAAGGACACAAGTGCAAGGAAACAAGGTGTGGGGTCATGTGACCAAGTGACCAACCCCTACGAGCCTCGGGCACCAACCCTAGGGTTAAAAACCCCAACAAAGGGCAGTCAGCAATGCCATTCAAGTCATAATACTCATAAAGGAAGGACCAAAGGGCCCGTCTGTGACCATCGTTGCCGAATAGCGCCCCTCCTAGTAAAAAGTATGGCCTCTCTCTCCCTGGGGTGTTAAAGTTAGTGCAGCTGCGAGATCCATTCTCAGAGAGGATGGTACCCTAGTCAGTTGACTAGGGCAGAGTAAGACCCTAGAAGGTACCCTAGGGCCCCCAGTAGTCTCCTAGGGTTCTTGGTCTGGGACCAAGCAAGTTGATGCCATGGCAAAAGCCCCTAGCATGTGGCTAGGGTCCCTATATGCCTCTAGGGTATTCTGGTCTGGGACCAGGGACGCGATGTCCAAGTAAGTCTTGCAGGTAGTTGATCAACTTTCAGTGTGAGACTGAAACTCAACTTAATACCGAGAACCATTCTCTCGGTTAGGGTCCAGGGGTTGATCAACATGATTCAGTGTCAGACTGAAACTCAACCTAGGGCTGTAAGCCATTCTTTAAGAATGGAAGATAATGATGTCCCCTCTCCTAATCTGTTATTGCTAGGTTGCTTCTCAAGAGACTGGCCACCCCTTGACGATTTCCTTAGAACCTAACCCTTAGGAGTAGTGTTGAGGATCTAAGGATTGTACCATTCGTTTGAATCTTTCCCTTATACAGTGATGACAAAACGTACATAAAACATTGTACCTTGAGAGAGAGAAAAGATCAAAGTCTTTGGTCCTATAGGTGAATACTTGTCCACCCTTATGGTTCACCTTGATCTTTTGGTTGTATGGGTTGTGGTCCCCTTGTTGACTCATGGTCCCTTATCTTACTTGGTCTTGTCACTCTTATTGTGTGTGTACCCTTGCTTTATGGGTTTTATTTTTTTTGGTACACTTTACTTTATGGTTTTATTTATAAAACCTTTGACCATTTACTTTATGGTATATAAACTATGGTTATATAACTTTTGGACCATTTGCTTACTATATGGTTTTATTATTATAAAACCTTTGGACCTTTGTCATTTTATCTTTAGACCTTTTATTATTTTTGGACCACTTTATTTTTATCCCTAATTTTTGACTCATGTTATATTATTCATTTACCCTAACCTATATATAAAGAAAAGAAGTATACTTTTCTTTATTATCTTACCTCGACTCTTGATTGTTGTTGACCCGCTATACCTGTGTGACTTAGTGACTGCATGGCCTTCACCGTGTTTACCTATGCGTTCCTTCACAGTGATTACCTCTGCGTGTTTCTTCACGTTGTGTACCTCTGCATTCCTTCACGGTGATTACTTGTGTGTGTTTCTCCACGGTGATTACCTCCGCATGTCCCTTCATGGTGTTTACCTCTACGTGATCCTTTTGCATTGTGACTGTTTGTCCATACCCATGTGATTGATCTCTCTTGCTGGACCCGTGTGACTGATTTCTCTTCACGCACCCACGTGACTGTGACTAGGTTCTTTTCTGCACGAGGATATCCTCTATGCACCTCTGCTCCTATGGGTCCTCTCCTGCACTCCACCAATTGGGTCTGCGCACGTCTTACTGGGCCTGTACATATCTTATCTTTTCAGAGGATTGGATCTGCATTCCTTCCAGATTCTCCACCATCTACACATGCGGTTTTCTCCTGCGCACCCTTCATCGTGAATTGCACTTGCGGGTTCTATTCATCGTCACTGAATATCTTGGTGTGTTGTCCAACATCTTTTCACTTTTTGCGTGATTTTTCTCTCTCTTGCAGTGTGATGTGTTTGTTCTCCCTCAGTATGACCTTGGGGCACTGACAGCGTAAAAAGTTGATCTGTGACTGTATATCTCTGCTTAGCGTGACCGTACTGACCTGACTGAGCTGCTACTTTGATTAAACAAAAATTTGAGGTCTATTTACTTCTACCTGAACTCTCTCTCTTAAGGTACATAGCGTGTTTACCCAGATTGACTTGTTCCTTCGGTGACAATATCAAACATAAATGTATCTGAGTATAAGGGTGACTCCAATAATGGTTATGATTCATTAGTATTGTTATCTTCTGTACGTTATTCATCTTATTACTATTTTGTTACTGTACATGGCAATTGGTGAAACATCTCAGTGACCAGCAGAGCGTTAAAGTTAGACTAACTTGAACGCAGTGACCAATAGAGTATTAAAGTTGAAAGAGATGGAACTTTATGTTTTTTTGTTTTATTGCAGTTTAAATTTTATTATGCAGTACTATTGTGAACCTGAGTTTATATGTTCATGCATTAAAGTTTAATATTTGTGTTAAAACTCATATAACCTTGAATTTCAACATGGTATCAGAGCATAGGTGTAGTTAACTCTGTTTTTGCAGCCAACAGAAACTGCATTGATCCTAAGACAAGATTTATATCTTACAGAAGCTTACTCTTCAAGATGACAAGTAAAGGTTAAGATGACTACTCCTTCAGTAAAATCAAAAGATAAGCTTGAGGGAACCTCAAATTTCAATGCATTGAAGTCTAGGGTTGTAAATATCCTAGAAGAAAGCGATCTAGATGAATTGGTTACCATAGTTTTTGAAGAGCCCACTACAACCCAAGGAAGAGCAACATTCAAGGGAAAGCAAGCCAAGTCAAAGAGACTCATCTTTGACTCAGTTAAAGGTAATCCGATGGTTGTGTTAGCTCCTTTAAGGACAACCAAAGACTGCTTTGATACTCTAGCTAACCTTTATGAGAAGAAAGCTCCTACTTAGAGAAGAGCCTTGAAGAAGCAACTTAGATCACTTAAGATGGAGAAGGACGAGACTGTTGCAGCCTTCTTTTCCAGGATCTCTTAGGTAAGAGATCAACTCATGGCCATTGGAGATAAAGTAGAAGATGATGATCTTGTGCAGACAGTGTTCGATGGTCTTCCTACAACTTGGGAGACATTCTTGGCTTCAGTAAATGGAAGAGAGGTTCATTCAAACTTCGAAAGGTTGTGGCATGAATGTTATGATGAAGAAAGTAGGATGCAGAGTAGATCTAGGCCTCCACTTGATAAGAATCAAGCTCTAGTCATCAAAACAAAGAAAGGAAAGAATCCCCCCCCACACAAGGACAATAGTAAGGAACCTCGAGGTAAACATTCTTTTAAATCAAGGGTTAAGTGTTATAACTATGGCAAGCTTGGTCATTATGCATGGGAGTGTAGATAATCATCTAACAAAAATTGGCATAGAAAGAAACATCATGTTTCAATTGCTATAGAAGAAGAGCAACCTCAGCAAAAGAGGTCAAGGGTTGAGACCAAGAACCTAGATCAAGGAAAAGAATATTACTTGGCTTCAACACTTTCAAGTTCCACCTCCAACCTATCAGATTCTTGGTGGATTGACAGTGGAGCCACCAAGCATACGACTAGATTCAAGAAGACCCCAAGAACTATCAAGGCCAAGCAGTTCCACAAGAAAGTGGATCATGGAGATGGAAGTACCTTTGACATTAAAGGGGTTATTTCAACCCACATACAACTTGATTTAGGTACGTTTATTAATGTTGGGGAAATTTTATATGTTCCTGGTCTAAAGAAGAATGTTATTTCAGTGACAGTTTTAGAAGATTAGGGATACTCTGTAACTTTCTTAGAAGGAAAAGTTTTGATATGGTCTAAAGGTAGAAGTACAGGCTCAACCATTGTGATTGGAGTTCGTGAAGGTGACCTCTATAAGGTCCCCGGACATGTTGTTAAAGATTTCTACCCTAGTCAAGATTCAAAGATCAAGACGGAGCAATCTAGTCCCCAACCAAGTGGGGTTGCAGAAAATGAAAGTGTAAATGCGATCTTCCATCAGTCCTCCAGTGACTCAGAGATGGAAGCCTATAAAACTTCTCGCTTAGAGAAGCAGAGGGAGAAGGCCAAGCAACCTTCATTTGATCTCTTTAAGAAAACTATTGGAAAACTTCAAGGTTGCTCCAGTGGGAGCCATGCCACTAATTTAGTTTACTTGCATTATGAGGAGTCAGTCAAAGATGATATGTGGAAAGTGATTCTCAGCTATCAGAGGAAGTTAGCTATAACTTCCAAGAGGATCTATGAGATCATGCTTCATGTTGAGATGGAGAGCTGTTTGAAGCTCTCAAGAAAACCTGTATTTGATGACAGATTGAAAGACGTCGAGATGAGTTATCACCATGTAAGGGTGTAGCATATTATCGATGTGCTGAGAATGTCCCTCTTGCTGAGAGGGAGTGTTAATGTTAGTGTAGCTGCGAGACCCATTCTCAGAGAGGATGGTACCCTAGTCAGTTGACTAGGGCAGAGTAAGACCCTAGAGGGTACCCTAGAACCCCTAGTAGTCTCTTGGGGTTCTTGGTCTGGGACCAAGCAGGTTGATGCCATGGAAAAATCCCCTAGCATGTGGCTAGGGCCCCTATATGCCTCTAGGGTATTCTGGTTTGGGACCAAGGACGAGATGTATAAGTAGATCCTGCAGATAGAGGCAGATGGCGTATTTTGGTCTGGGACCAGGGACGCGATGTCCAAGTAAGTCCTACAGCTAGTTGATAAACTTTCAGCGTGAGACTGAAACTTAGCTTAGTATTGAGAACCATTCTTCGAGAGAATGGAGGACCCAATTAGGGTCCAGGGGTTGATCAACATGATTCAGTGTCAGCCTAGGGCTGTAGCCTGTAAGCCATTCTTTAAGAATGGAAGATAATGATGTCCCTTCTCCTAATCGGTTATTGCAAGGTTGCTTCTCAAGGGACTGGCCACCCCTTGATGATGTCCCTAGCACCTAATCTTTAGGAGTAGCGTTGAGGATCTAAGGATTGTACCATTCGTTTGGATCTTTCCCTTATACAGTGATGACAAAATGTATATAAAACATTGTACCTTGAGAAAGAGAAAAGATCAAAGTCTTTGGTCCTATAGGTGAATGCTTGTCCACCCTTATGGTTCACCTTGACCTTTTGGTTGTGTGGGTTGTGGTCCCCTTTTTGACTCATGGTCCCTTATCTTACTTGGTCTTCGCACTCTTATTGTGTGTGTACCCTTGCCTTATGGGTTTTATTTTTTTTGGTACACTTTACTTTAAGGTTTTATTTATAAAACCTTTTGACCATTTACTTTAAACTTATATAAACTATGGTTATATAACTTTTGGACCATTGCTTACTTTATGGTTTTATTATTATAAAACCTTTGGACCTTTGTCATTTTATCTTTTGACCTTTTATAATTTTTGGACCACTTTATTTTTATCCCCAAGTGTTTGAATCATGTTATATTATTCATTTACCCTAACCTATATATAAAGAAAGGAAGTATACTTTTCTTTATAATCTTACCTCGACTCTCTATTGCTATTGACTCGTTGTATCTTGTGCTTACTCGCTATATCTGTGTGACTTAGTGACTGTGTGGCCTTCACCGTGTTTACCTCTGCGTTCCTTCACAGTGATTACCTCTACGTGTTTCTTCACGGTGTGTACCTTTGCATTCCTTCATGGTGATTACCTCTGTGTGTTTCTCCACGGTGATTACCTCTACGTGTTTCTCGACGGTGATTAACTCTGTGTGTCCCTTCACGGTGTTTACCTCTGCATGATCCTTCTGCATCGTGATTGTTTGTCCATACCCGCGTGATTGATCTCTCGCTGTACCCGTGTGACTGATTTCTCTTCACGCAACCACGTGACTGTGACTGGGTTCTTTCCTACGCATGGATATCCTCCGCACGCCTCTGCTCCTATGGGTCGTCTCTTGCGCTCCACAAACTGGGTTTGTGTGCGTCTTACTGGGCCTGTTTATGTCTTATCTTTTCACACGATTGGATCTGCATTCCTTCTGGATCCTCCACCATCTGCACATGCGGTTTTCTCTTGCGCACCCTTCATCATGAACTGTGAAGAAATTCTGCGTTTTACTGTTTGCTGGTTTATGTCAACATTTCATGGTTTTCACATACAGCTGGTTTTGCATTGGCTGTAGGTTACTTATGAAATTTTACTGAACAATTAAACACACAGTAAAACACAGAATTTCTTCATGGTATCAGAGCTTGGGGGCAGAAAACAGTGATAGTTTGCAGACACACAGAAATTTTCAGATCTCAGAAATTTTTAGTATTTTACCTTCTGTCAGTGAGCAGCACTTTGTTGGGTTGGTGTAGAGATGGCTACAGGTCTTAGACTGTGTTGCCCACCTATTTCGACTAGGTGGCAACTTCATGTACATGAAGATGTACATAATTGTACAAATTGTACCTTGGAAAAATCTGAGGATTTTTCGCTTCTGCAGGGCAATTGGCCCTTTGTAAAACGAAATGTCTGCTCCCCTGCGTGGGAAAATTAATGTAATTATATGTGCTAGTGTGGGTCGTATGATATGGATGCCACACCATGGAACTGGTTGTTAGGGAAGTCCCCTCATCGAGCGTTTTTTCCCCTTCCAATTAATCTTGTTCTTTAACGATTTTAATTGGTTAGGTTTTTCACTAAAAAATCCTCCAAAGTGGTGACGGGCGTTCTAATAATCAAGTCCATGGGGTGGCTAAGGGTTCAAAATGTTATTCGTGACTATGTTAGACATTTGTATAGAGTCTTGCGGAGTTTCGTTATGTTGTTGTATTTTTATTTATTTTTTCTAGTTAATTAATTTCACCCCTTGGTGGTTAATTAACTAAGTTTTGATGTAATAATGTAATCTATTGAACCTTGACACTTTGTAATAGGGGCTATGAATGCAAATGAAAATGCTATGACACCCCCTAAGCCATTGGTTCAAGTCCCATGTCATTCAGACAACGAGTTGAAGAGATAGACCAAGTTTGGTCAGGAGGGGTCTATCTCCCCTAGGGAATTATTTAATTTTTCCCTAAGTTAAAATTTAAATTATTTGATTTTGAAGGAAAAAATCAAATAAGGCCATGGTAATTAAGTTTGGGAGGTGGCTGATCATAGTTAATTTTATTTAATAAACCCCCCCATGGTCAAAATATTTTTTTTGAAGATTTCCCAAGTGGGTGCCCCTTTTGTCTTAATAAAAGATTAAAAAATAAAAAATAAAAAAGATAAAAATAAAAAAAAAATTAAAATTTTAAAAATTAAAATTAAAATAAAAGATAAAAACAATAAAATAAAAAAAGATTTAAAATAAAAGATAAAAATAAAAAGTAAAAGATAAAATAAAAGATTAAAAGATTAAAAAATAAAAAGATAAAAACTTAAAAACAAAAGATTAAAGATAAAATAAAATTAAAAATTGAGTCAAAGGAGGCCCCACTTGAGTCATGGAAACCCTAGATCTAAGGGTTAAGCTTTATTGTGACATGGATCTATCTTTTTGACCATTGATTTGAAAAGACACCCTTGCTTATGATTGGTGGATGGCTTGCAAAGTCAACAAACCTAGATCTAAGGGTGGAGGAGAGCTAGAGTTTAGATCTATGTTTTGGACCTTTGATTTGGAAGTGGGTTTGAGATCTTTTTTACTATAAAAGAGAGGCCCCTCCTCTCATTTTATCATCATTCTTTGGAGCATGGTTATGCTGCCAAAATATTTCTTCTCCTCTCTTCTCTTCTTCAACATTGTGCCCTAGCTATTTTGCTCAAGCCCTAGAGGCTTCTTGTACTCAAATTTCGCCCTAGTTGGGCCATTTAATCAAGGAAATGCTTTGGAGGAATACTGTGCTACATTCTACATTCTTCATGGTCCATTTTTTTTGAGGTAACTTGTATCTTATTTAGTTTTGCATATTTGTATTTGTCTAGTTAGCTCTCCACAAAGTATTTTGTGGAGAGATTAGAGAGTAGAAGTATTTTTACCCTCTTTTGTGAATTGTTTAGCAATTTTTCTTCAAAGTATTTTGTAGAGATTGTTAGACATTCATCACTAGGCTTACATTTTATTGCAGATCTAACATTTGTTTACAGGTTTTCCTAGCCATGGACATTTCTCCAAGGGTTTCTTTTCAAATTTGCATTTCCGTCCATATTTCTTTTTCTCTCCTAAAACTGAGTTTTATTCACTGTATAGTGAATAAAACTCTTGTTTTAGGGCTTCCATCCATTATAGATTAGTATAAAGTTTTAAATCTGCTGTTTATATGTCATTTTCAGCTCAAAAAAGTCCATTTTCTGAATACTAAAACTTCATTTTTTCAAAAAATTCATGTTCAGATTTTTTAATAAAATTTCTGGGTTTTGTACTAATCTGTGCTAACTTTTTGATTTAGTTTTCTGCAGTAATTTCCAGCAAGTAAAGTTGCTGGTTTGTTGCAGGTTTATGCACAGAAGAGGGGGTTATGCTGCCCAAAATTGCTTAAAAAAGACCCAGAAAAAGTTTGGTCCAAAAGGGCCCAAAAACCACATTTCTTCTCTTCTCTTCTACAAGATTGTAAACCCCAAAAGAGAAGTTCTCTTTGGGGTATTCTCTAAAGCTTTAAAAGCTGATGTAAATCGATGTATGAGTAGTGTAGAGATAGCATAGAATACTAGTTGCTTAGATTTATTTTTATGCAAGTTTTATTTCTGTTTACCCACCTATCTCTGTGACAGACCACCATCTCTGTTACAGAGATTGTTGTGCGGTTAGGATATAGTTTTAGCTAGTTTCATTTTCCTTTCAAGTTTCTGTATTTTTATTTCTGTCTAAAGTAACCATACAATACACTAATCCGGTGTATCCTCTGCCCACTTATCATCTCCCTTTAGGGACTTCAAGTTGGGTATGAAAAGCAGGAGAGGTGGGGGCTTAGCTTAATTATAACAACTTTCTTTTTCTGTTACAAATCTTCACATTTTGCTTTTCAGTCCAAGATCAAGTACCAGCATCTCCCATAAGAGATACCGCTTGGTTGATCTTGTTGATAGTATAAAATTAGCCTTGTATGCCAATCACCAAGATTTAAAATTTACCCCTAAAATTTACCAACAACAACTTCACTAGCCCCTGTTCCTCTACTCGGTTATCACCCTTCGGGGTACTCGCGAGATACGACAGGGGATAGAGGAGTTTTAGTTTAATAGGCATCCATCTTGCTATTTTTCCGGTTGACTAAAAACAGTGACCTCGGAAGCTAGAAGGGGTAGTAGACCATGGGGGTCTCTAGGCGTTTTACGTGCTCCTTGTTGAGCACCGTGGCATTGGGGTTTGACCTGGGAGCTACGGGTGGGCTTTGCTCCCACTTTGTTGAGCGCACCAGCGTTCCCTCTTTGACTTGAGAAATACTAGATTGGGGTAGTGTCACCACTGGTTCGAAAACTAAAACTTCAAGAGGAAAAACCTTAATAAAATCTACCTAAAACGAACCAAGAGACATTGCAAAACCCATTCTATAACATTGCACTTCTTTCCTTTCAGTTATTGTTGCACCTGCAAAGCAAACCCAATAATTTTTAACTTGTGGATATTAGTCAACTGGTTTATTTTTCCTGCTATTTATCTGAGCATTGTTAGTTTCAATATTACTGCTTAACTGTTTAATACTGTTCATATTGCTCAACTGTGATTACATTACTTTTGCATTTATCTTGACAACATTGTTCATAAATCTTTCATAACTGTGTATATTGTTCATAATTGGTTTTTCATCTCATCAACCTGTGGGATAGTTAACTTAGATTGCATTCATTGAAAGTTGCATTCTCTGACTCCATTATTTAGGCACTGGTTATATTAAAAGGATTGATTGTCATTGAAATATTGCATTTTGCATTGGTTTGACTGTCATCTCTCAAAACCTTAGCCTCACACCTTAATAAGATCCCTTTAATTTGTAATTAATTAATAAATCTGGAACTTAGTCTTCCGTAGGGACTTCCCCCCTTGGCTCTGTTGGGATCTTGCCTAAACGGAGGAGTTGTGGACTGTGGTGACAGTGGTCCCCAGCTCTCGCTTGCCTCCAAGGACACACAAAGCGGGTTGGAGACTTCCCCGTGTCATAAAGTGTGTATTAGGCGGCAACAGACTGGAGGATAGGCTGGATGGGACAGGAAATTTTGTGCCGTGGAAGGCCAGAATTTTACTGATACTGGAGGAGAATGAGTTATGGCCGGATATAGTTAGGAACACTACAGCTAACCCGGTTGTCATTCCCGCATCAGCAGATGCAGCAGCTCTATCAGCGTTCAACAAGAAGGACTGTAAAGCTAGGAGGATCATTCTAGATGCAGTTAAAGACCACATAATCCCTCACATTTCAGGCAAGACTAGGGCACACTTGAAGTGGTCAGCCTTGATCAGTTTGTATGAGAGTTCCAATGAGAACAGGAAGATGGTTCTCAAAGAGAAACTCAAAAGTATAAAGATGAATGGGGGTGAGGAAGTCACAGCATATCTTACCAGGATTTCTGCAGTTCAGGATGAACTTGTAGCGGTTGGGGAGGTGGTATCCCCTACAGAGCTAGTACGCACAGCAGTGAATGGGGCTTCAAAGCCCTGGGGTGCATTTGTGCAAGCCATAGTGGGCAGAGAGAACCTACCTACCTGGGAGAGACTTTGGGATGAATTTGTGCAGGAGGAGACTAGGAGAGGTCTTGTACAGGGCAGTACATCTCACAGTGGGGTTGATGACGAGAATGTGGCTTTGGCAGCTAAGGGCAAGAAGAAGAAGAAGGGTCCCAAGAAGGGTGGGGCCAAGCAGCAGCAACAGCGGCAGCAGAGTGGGCAGAAGAAAGACTTGAGTAAAATCAAGTGTTATGCATGTCAGGAGTTTGGGCACTATGCTTCACAGTGTCCAAGCAAGAAGAAGAAGAAGGGACAGGGATAGCAGACAGCAGCCTCAGCAGAGGTTGATGAGTTTGGTGATGCATTTCAGAGGGAGTTTTCCCTATATGTTGGACAGATGGAGAGAGAGAGAGTCTCTTTAGCCACTAGCACAGACATGGATATGGATAGTGAGCATTCATTGTTGGCAGGTCATCAGGGGAGTCCATCCACCTCTACTACTTGGTATATTGACAGCGGAGCCTCGAGCCACATGACTGGAGCTCGAGAGATGTTCCCGGA